>OZ022245.1:19270928-19385928 GCA_963978895.1 Erpobdella octoculata
TTTTCTCTATTTTTGATTCCCCTTGATTTTCAAGGTTGTGCGAAAATTTCATTACGATCGGATGAATAGTGTAGCAATGCATAAAGGACATATATACACCGAAATACTTTATAGAGAGAGTGACTTTCACCGTTTAACCTTCAATAAGGCCTTGGGGTGCAATCTGCACCCCTTGCAGTGTCTAAGGCTGCTACCGTGCTAGTGTATAAAACTGCACCCCTGAAAAAAACGTATTTTCGGACATTGATATGATAAACAAATTCAAGTAATTATTGCTAATTGCTAATAAAATTTCCTTTCAGTATATCCTGGGTTATTAGTTGAACCTTTTTTAAAACCAGAGATCATTCTTCATTATAACTCGACAAAGAGCGGAGTAGATAATATGGATCATTTGGCCTGTATCTACTCTTGTAAACAGAATATCAACAGATGGCCAATGGTTCTGTTTTTTAACATGCTTGACACATCTGCCATTGCCAGTTTTGTGATCTGGATGTGTAATAACCCTGATTGGAACAAGTCATCCAAAGTGGTACGCCGTCGCCAGTTCATCGTGAATCTCGGGGAGTCTCTGGTCGATCCACTGATTAGAAGACGTTTGGACAATGTGGCCCACCTCAGAAGACCAATCATTGATGCAATCCAACTTCTAGAGCTGGATACTGTAGAAACAGGAACTGAAAGAGCAGCGGAAGTGAAGAGGTCACAGGGACGTTGTTACCTTTGCCCGCGAGAGTTTGACGGAAAGACGCGCAAATTCTGTGAAAGTGCACTAGGCCAGCTTGTGAAACACACTCTGTCAACAGATCAAGTGTACTGTGTGGCAAGTGCAAATAACTGTACAGTTCATTTGAAGAAACATAAAACAATGCTTGTATCTGATTCGTTTTGCAACATTACTTTGAAATTGCAATTATCTGCCGCTCTCTTCAACGATTTGCAGCTGACCAAACGTTTCATGCTACGCTGAAGATTATACACCGAGAAATTTGATGATTCACGCAAGCTTGTTCACCACGAACCGTCTTCTGATACCAAATAATGTGGTGCCACACGGTCTTGTGGTGATACGATACAGTCGTTGATTGCTTTACGATGCTTATTGTACTTCAGCTGATGGCGCAGATGATGTCTTAGTGAGGTCTCACACAGTTGTGCACTTCCGATATCGTGTGATTTACAGAACGACGGTTGCGCTATGGCGTGGTTTCTGGTCTTCCGTTTGAAAGTGATGAACCCGCGTTTTACGACTGTGAAACGGATTTTCAGCACCTGATTGATAATGATAACACGGAGACGGCACTGATTGTACAGCGGTCTGGTATTATTTCTAATGTTATAACAGCCGATACATTTGTGACCTATTGGCTGTCCGGCGTTGGTGAGACTCGGATGTGTTAATTGTATTAAAAAGTTTATTTATTTATCGGCTGTTTCACTATATTTTTAACTAATTAAACAAGCGGGTTTACTAAGCTTGCCATTTGTTTTAAAGTTGGTTTTTCATCTCTTTTTACTTCAATATCTTAAAGTTCACGTTTTTATTAATTAAACTTTCAATATTTAAAGTTCAATGTTCTAATTAGCTTGGTTTTTAGTTGGTGTTTATATCTGCTTATTAGTACTTATTCATCAACAGTGATGGGCAACAAACTACTTTCAAGTAGTTAAACTTTTCTGTAGTTACATTTACCTTTTAGTAGTTAAACTATGTACTTAACTACTTTTTGTCAGATGTAGTTTAACTAAAGTAGTTAACTACTTTTAACTACTTTTTTCTATAAACTTGTACATTAATACATTGCATTGCTGTATTAGGCCTCACATGATCACCATTAATTATGTTCACCATCTAATTTATTAAATAAGGCCATGACAAATTGTTTTTTTAATTTATTAATGAAAAGACACATATTTTATAAGTTAAATATCCAGTCATCAATCTACTTCAGACGGTGTCAAACATCGTCTTATTACCTGTAGATGATTATCATTTGAGTACATGACGCAGGAAAACAAGCTTTTCAAACATACAGTCAGACACTTTGCACCGTCTTGGCACTAATATTTGACCTGCACAACTGAACAGTCTCTCAACAGCAGCTCTGCCTGTTAGACTTGTATTAAACTTGAGAAAAACTCTTGTTAGATGAGGATACATGAGCAGTGAGTTTGTTGTTGAGTCATTTAGCCAGATCTTTCCGTAAAATATTATACAGGCTAATTTAATTTTTTTAGACTTTAACTACTTTTAGGTAGTTAAACTAATTGTAGTTAATTACTCTAAAAAGTAGTTAAACTATTCTTTAACTACCAGTTACTTTCGGGTAGTTAAACTTTTTGCCTTAACTACTCCCATGTAGTTAAACTAGTAGTTAACTACTAAAGTAGTTAAAAGTAGTTAACTACTGCCCATCACTGTTCATCAATCAATCAATCAATCAATCAAACAAGAGAAGTAAAGTTAGTAAGAGAAGAAGGAAGAGAGTTCCAGAGATAGGGACCAGAGATGGAGAAATGTGAGAGGAGTAGGAGGTGCGAAAAACTAAGCGCGCAGCCGAGTTGAAGGCTTTAGAGAGAGGATAGAGGGTAGTGTCAGGAAGACCATACATAGTGAATTGCAGTAGTAAATTCGAGACAGGACAAGAGAAGAGACTAGAAGTTGCAGAGAAGGGTCATCCAGAAGTGGACGAAGCTGCTTAATACGGCGAATATGGAAGTAACAAGATTTAGTAACAGATGCAATTTGGGAGGTTAGAGACAAGTTGGAGTCAAAGAGAAAACCTAAGCTACGAATCAAAGGAGAAGAAGAAATGGAAAGAGAAGATGGTGGTGGCAAAACCAAAAGAAGAGGATTTAGAGATTTAGAGGACTCTGATGCAGAGTGCAAACGGCAAATCTCCAGGTCCAGACAATCTCTGCTATGAGATGCTAAGACAAATTGACGAGATAGGTCTCAATAAGCTCTTGGATCTTATAAATTTTTCTTGGTCAAAAGGAGAGGTAGCAAAACTATGGAAGCAATCCATAATTGTTCTGCTACTAAAACCGAGAAAATTTTTTGCAGACACCAACTCATATCGACCCATTTCCCTAACATCTTCATTGTGCAAGGTTACTGAAAGAATTATTGCAAATCGGTTAAGGTTCTACCTGGAGCAAAATAATCTCTTAAACCGTGAACAATCAGGCTTTAGAAAAAGAAGAGGATGCACAGATCACATCCTTAGACTACAAAACGATATTAAACGCTCGATGTGGAATAACGGTGGGACACTGGCGGTCTTTCTGGACTTAGAAAAAACCTTCGATCAAATGTGGCGAGAGGGGCTTTTGTTAAAGCTTGAAAAGCTTGGTGTCAGAGGAAGGATTTTAAAATGGATCCATAGCTTCTTGAACAATCGAGAGGCCATGGTTCGTGTGGGATCCACGTTGTCAGACCCGGTATTGTTGGAAAATGGTACCCCACAGGGTTTTGTCCTAAGCCCCCTTTTGTTCATTGTTATGATGAACGCATCCCTTGTCAAGAAATCCATGGAATTCGGACATCTATATTTGCGGACGATGTAGCAATATGGATTTCAGGAAAAGACCCACATACTTAGCGAAATTGCTTACAGACTCGATTAAACGAAATCCAAACATTCTTTCTCAATTGGGGATTCAAACTGTCAACCGAGAAATCGGTAGCAAAAAACAATGAATTCCGAAAAAAATGCCTACCTATTTGTATGGATGACAAAAATATCAGTTGGAAGAGCGAAGCTACATTTCTCGGTATAATATTTGACTCAAAATTAACCTAGAAAAAACACATTGATAAGATCGTTGATCGTTGCAAAAAAAGATTAAATATCATGCGGTGCCTGTCAGGACAAAGCTGGGGATGCGGCAAAGAAACACTGATGCTTTTCTACCGATGCGCCATACGGTCAGTGATGGAGTTTGGCTGCGAAGCATTTGACAGTGCATCAGAATCTCAAAAACAAAGACTCGAGAAAATCCAATATAGTGCCTTATAAACAGCTTGCGGGGCAATGGTTGGAACCAGTTTGGCCGCTCTACAAATTGAATGCGGAGATCCTCCACTCGATATACGACGAAAGATGTTAATTACAAACCTTGCCACTAAAACCAAGATCATTCCAAGCCATCGGGCAAAAGACGTCTTTGTACCTCCCAGAGGACATGGGGTTAAATGGCGATGGTTCTTTCACAGAAAAGTGAAAGAAGCTGAACATCCAGCAGCCAAAAGAAGAGCGGCATTGAACAAAATAGTTGACAAATTCAACCCAGTCCCCTTAACTCCTTCTCTAACTCCACCATGGAAACTCATTCCACCTCTTTTTAACGAAGGGCTGGTGGGGTTAAAGAGCTAAGGAACTGATTGCTACATATACAGATTCGACACATATATACACAGATGCATCTAAAATAGACAATGTAGCAGCTGTGAGAATTTATATCCCGGAAAAAGATATGAAAATGGCTAAGAGAGTCACGAATGACGTTAGTATTTATACGGCTGAGCTAACGGCTATAAAATGCGGCTTGGAGTGGATGGCACAACCAGACGGTCTACATAAAATATCCCTATTAACGGATTCATATAGCTCTATGCTTTCATTGAAAAATTCCGCAAATGCTCAAAAATCTGCTCTTGTGGAATCAGTCCTAACACTAGCATCCAACCTCTCAAAAGAAGGGAAAACAATTACCCTGATTTGGGTACCTAGCCACGTGGGCATACGTGGAAATGAAATGGCAGACTGCCTTGCCAAAGAAGCTACCAAACATCCCGAAATAGAGATTGAGATTATGCCAGAGATATTTGACATAAGAAGAACAATACGCAGATAGCTTTTGAACAAATAGCAGACCAGACGGGACTCTGCTCAAAAAAGTCGACACTACTGGTCTCTCGAAAAAAAAGTCTCAAATAAAATTAAATTTAAGACAACAAACAGAAAAAAGGAAGTCATCATTTCCCGACTCCGACTTGGAAAGTGTCGGCTGAAACAAAATTTGAAGAGAATGAATCTTCATGACAGGTTTGTGCGAAACCTGCGGAACAGAGGAAACAATTGAGCACTGGTTGCTGCACTGCAAAGAACTACACAACTAGGAATGGAACTTGGGAACTTTTGTAAAAGGATCCAAAAACCAACTACACTCCAAACCATACTGAACTCGGAAATATGCCACGACATCATCTATAAATGGATACAAAATAATCCTAAAGAGCTGTAAATATAGAGAAAAATTATTTAGTGTAAATAAGTATTTTTTCATTTTGATTTTGTTTTCGCGTCTTAAAACACATGGTGTAAAAGACTATAAAGTATAATAAAAAAAAAATTGCATTTAGGCGAGGCGGTGTTGCCGTAGACACGTGGGTTCGATTCCTAGTAGAGTCGTATAAATATTTGCGTTATTTGTGGTGACAGTTAGTCACAGGCTCTCGAAACATTTCAACGCAATGTTTCACTTCATAAAAATTATCTATCTCGCAGCAGACTAGCATTCGAGCCGAAGTAAGGAGTTCTGACCTATCATAGTCGTAGTCTAATGTTAAGTAGCTCCGAAAGACTGAAGTTGGTAAGAGCGCTTGCATTTAGGTGAGGCGGTGCTGCCGTAGACACGTGGGTTCGATTTCTAGTAGAGTCATATATATATATATATATATATATATATATATATATATATATATATATATATATATATATATATATATATATATATATATATATATATATATATATATATATATATATATATATATATATATATATATATATATATATATATATATATATATATATATGTCTCAACTTCAGACTCGAACCCACGACTGTCGGATCGGCAACACCGCCTCGCATCATGCCAACTACCTTACCATCTGCGACACTTCCACCGCCAAAAAACAGTGGTTGTTAAGCGCTTTTGTTGGGGTATGTTGAACACAACACTCGACTATGAATGGGTACGAATCAATGCTCGATAGTATATAAGTTGTACGGCTTACAATCCGTCACTATCTAATTTAATAGCTATCGAAGATATATATGTTTTATGCTATATATTATAAGGAAACATAACGTTGATATGTTTTTACAAGCCACATATATCAGAAACTTGGATGGCGTACAATCCACCACGAAATAATTTATATTTGCGTTATTTCGTGGTGGATTGTACGCCATCCAAGTTTCTGATATATGTGGCTCGTAAAAACATATCAACGTTATGTTTCCTTATAATATATATCATAAAACATATATATCTTCGATAGCATTTAGTGCCGAAATATTGTAAAAAAACACATACATACATACATACATACGTACATACATACATACATACATACATACATACATACATACATACATACATACATACATACATACATACATACATACATAAACGCAGACACACATACATGCACATACACATACATAAATACATACATACGCACATACATATATATATATATATATATATAGTTCCCGCTCGCTCACCCGCTCCGCTCCGCTCATTTTGTGACGGATTTCAAAAAAATTTTCTCTATATTTGATTCACCTTGACTCTCAAGGTTGTGTGAAAATTTCATTACGATCGGATGAATGGTGTAGCAATGCATAAAGGACCTGAATATATACATATATACAAACATTCATTTATATATATATAGATATAAATAATGTAAGATGGCATAAGATTTTCTTTAAGACAAGCTCGATTAAAAATGAGTCTCTATTTAGCCGCTATGAGTTTTATAGATACTTTCTCAATTTTTCCGAACAACGTTTTTTGTCTACTGCAACACGTATTAAGAAAAGTAATAACATTTAAAACCTTCTTTATTTCAGACTTACGGGCCGTTTCGGCTTTCGCCATCTTCAGAGTCTGTAAATACAATCGCGTAAAAGGAGGCAAAAGATTAGAAAACATGTAATAACTAAATATAGTAATAAACGTGAAATGTAATACAGAATGTTCCTCAAAAGTATCACGCAAAACCATTAGTTCGGAAACGTCGCGGCAACAGACAAAAATATCGTCCATACAGATGTGGTTGTTGAAGAATGCCGTTGAACACTTTATTCTCCAAATGTCCCATATAAAATCCTGCAAATGTAGGACCCAACGGCGATCCCATAGCCACACCGTCGGCCTATACATAGAGAACACCGTCGGGGCCAGTGAACGGAACTTCAGTGGTGTATAAGCGCAATTAATCGGACAAGACACTTTCTTGAAGAGAAGGAGAAGAAAGGTTGCTGTTATGGTAAACATAATTTAAAATTATCTTGATAGTTTCAAATACCGGTACATTTATGAAGAGACTTTCCACGTCCAAGGATGCAATAATGCCATTAGATGGTTGAGAATTTCTTATTAAATCGATAAACTGAGAGGTAGATTTTAAACTGTATGTTGATGGACAATATGGAGAGATCAGGTTATTAATAGATTTTGAGAGAGAATATACAGCAGTAGGACACTGTGATATTATAGGTCTTAATGGAAATCCGTTTTTATGTATTTTTATGTTGGCGTAAATATAAGCAGGGCCGTACTCGCCGATGATCTGGCAAAACCGAGGGTCTGGACGTAATTGTGAGTTAGCAATGGAAATCAATCTATTGGCATTTCTCTTGCGATCGTCCAAAGAAAGTGATTTTCTTAAACTTATTAGTATCTTGAAGAATAACATTGATTTTATTGATGTAATCAGAACGATTAATAAGAACGTACGTGTTGGTTTTATCAGCCTTTCTGATAATTATGTTTTTATTCTCTTTTAAGGATTTTGCAGCTTTTACGAGTTTCTGAGGAAGATACTTTCTTTTGTCGTTTCGATGGACATGTCCCTCACGAGCCATGAGCACTTTGAGCCTCGGATTACATGTTAAAGAACCATTATAAACGAACCGCATAATATTACGATACAACATTTCTAATTCAGTTTGCTTTACCAGAGGGTCGTATCTTTGCTGAACATGGCAGTTATAACCCATCTCTAACATTTCGAGTTAATCAGGAGTAGGTGTATAGTCTGAGATATTCACAAAATGTTTAACTTTTTCTTTCAAACAAATATTACCTCCATACAGCCGAGAGAGCTTGCTCTGAATGACTGATCTTTTTTTAGAATCAAGATGGTTAACAAAAGAAGTAATATACAAGTTAAGATCCGTTTGCAATGAAGAATCAAAAATTGAATCAAGTAAGGCGGTGCGTTGAGACGAATAACTCTTTTCCAACGAATCTAACTTATTACGGCATAATAGCAATTCATTTTTAACACGCTGTAGACCATAAACAGTTTTACTATTCCGTTTGCAAGCAAAACGTTCAGTAGTGTCGTCATTGGCTGTCAAACAATCTTTAAGAGAACGCAAGTTAACTCAGTGACGAGGCAAATTGTATTGTTTGGCCGCTTTGGAGTAGTTTAGGAATTTGTTTCTTGCATATAGCGGTACGATATTTTCTTGTACGCAAACTCCATTGAATATAATTGCCAATTTTGTATTTGTTTATTTTTTCGCTAAAGACTCAAAACGTCGAACGTTTATTTGTAAAAAAATTAAAAAGACAATTATGTTATAAAATAAATAAAATAAACTAAAAGGTGTAACTTATAAGTTTAAAGTTATAAACAGGGCTAACGCGTTTCGACAGTTAGTTTGTCATCATCAGAGCCCGAAAAGAAAATAATAATATCTATTTTTCGAGAATGACATGTTAATTTATTTTACTATGACATTGTTAAAACGGAAACCATCTCTGAAGAATTGCCAAAATTAAATTAATTAATTAAAATGCCACGTTATTTTACACAAAACGTTATATATATATATATATTTCATTATCGTTATATATATATATATATATATATATATATATATATATATATATATATATATATATATATATATATATATATATATATATATAAGACTCTACTAGGAATCGAACCCACGTGTCTACGGCAACACCGCCTCGCCTAAATGCAAGCGCTCTTACCAACTGAGCCACCGACCATCCCCAAAAAAGGATGGCTAGAAGTCTCAGTCTTTCGGAGCTACTTAACATTAGACTACGACTATGATAGGTTCAGAACTCCTTACTTCGGCTCGACAGCTTAGTCTGCTGCCAGATAGATAATTTATGAAGTGAAACATTGCGTTGAAATGTTTCAAGAGCCTACAAATAGGATGACTAACTGTCACCACAAGTAACGCAAATATTTATAAGACTCTACTAGGAATCGAACCCACGTGTCTACGGCAACACCGCCTCGCCTAAATGCAAGCGCTCTTACCAACTGAGCCACCGACCATCCCCAAAAAAGGATGGCTAGAAGTCTCAGTCTTTCGGAGCTACTTAACATTAGACTACGACTATGATAGGTTCAGAACTCCTTACTTCGGCTCGACAGCTTAGTCTGCTGCCAGATAGATAATTTATGAAGTGAAACATTGCGTTGAAATGTTTCAAGAGCCTACAAATAGGATGACTAACTGTCACCACAAGTAACGCAAATATTTATAAGACTCTACTATATATATATTCTACTAGGAATCGAACCCACGTGTCTACGGCAACACCGCCTCGCCTAAATGCAAGCGCTTTTACCATCTGAGCAACCGATCATCACCAAAAAATGATGGCTAGAAGTCTCAGTCTTTCGGAGCTACTTAACATTAGACTACGACTATGATAGGCTCAGAACTCCTTACTTCGGCTCGACAGCTAATCTGCTGCCAGAAAAACAAATTTCTTATGAAGGGGAACATTGCGTTGAAATGTTTCAAGAGCCTAAAATAAGATGACTAACTGTCACCACAAATAACGCAAATATTTATATATATATATAAAATCGTGGTGGATTGTAAGCCATCCAAGTTTCTGATATATGTGGCTCGTAAAAACATATCAACGCTATGTTTCCTAATAATATATATTACAAAACATATATCTTCCATAGCTATTTAATTAGCTAGTGACGGATTATAAGCCGCCCAATTTATATATACTATCGAGCATTGATTCGTACCCATTCATAGTCGAGTGTTGTGTTCAACATACCCCAACAAAAGCGCTTAACAACCACTGTTTTTTGGCGGTGGAAGTGGCACAGATGGTAAGGTAGTTGGCATGATGCGAGGCGGTGGTGTTGCCGATCCGACAGTCGTGGGTTCGAGTCTGAAGTTGAGACATTTATATTTGCGTTATTTCGTGGTGGATTGTTAGCCATCCAAGTTTCTGATATATGTGGCTTGTAAAAACATGTCAACGCTATGTTTCTTTATAATATATATATATATATATATATATATATATATATATATATATATATATATATATATATATATATATATATATATATATATATATATATATATATATATATATAATGTAAGATGGCATAAGATTTTCTTTAAGACAATCTCGACTAAAAATGTGTCTCCATTTAGCCGCTATGAGTTTTATAGATACTTTCTCAATATTTCGGAACAACGTTTTTTGTCTACTGCAACACGTATTAAGAAAAGTATTAACATTTAAAACCTTCTTTATTTCAGACTTACCGTCCGTTTCGGCTTTCGCCTTCTTCAGAGTCTGTAAATACAATCGCGTAAAAGGAGGCAAAAGATAAGAAAATATGTAATAACTAAATATACAAATAAACTAATATCCTCATGGAATTATCTTAATAGAAGGATATTAATAAAAATAATCAAATTTAGACACTGTAATTAAATTAACGTACATAAAATAAACTGGAGTTATGAGGATAAAATAAGTATAATTAAAAACGTTTAATTAAAGGATAAAATAATAGTAACAGTAATAATAATAATAATAATAATAATAATAATAAAAGCAAGTAATATGATAATAAATGATTAAATTAAGTCGAAATTACATAAAATATTTAAATAAATAAAATCAAGAATATCTCCGCTTTCGTCGAACAGTGATGTTCTCGTTTGAAAGTAAATGGAGGAAGGAATTGGATGAGTTCGAACAATTGTCATCAATCGGACATTCTTCTTCGACACAGGTGCGCGCGGTATCATCAGGACTAACAGGTTGATCCAAGTCATCAACAACGGTCGTGAAAAAACAAGGACTTTCTGTGAGGATATTTTCTAAAGTATCTTTAGATGACGGATCTTGCGATGTATCGAAATATAGCGAAAAACAGCATGCGTCCAAAACGTCAGGACTGTTTGTTTTATACATATCACACTTATAATTAAGCTGAAACTCATCAGGTGAATCAGTCTCAAGAGAATTATCAAGTGAATGAAACAGAGCAGCAGTTACCGATGTCGTGGAATTCATTAACATTGGAAACATCAAGAGTCGCGTTAGAAAAGGTATCGAGAAGATGACCATTTGAAAGATCAACAGGACCCATGCTATTTCCGTTAATCGTAGTGTCAACATTGTCAGAGGCAGTCAAAACATTGTTACTCTTTTCAAAATTCGGTCGTGAAGCGATGTCCTCAGTGAATCCAAATAATCAGAGTTGTAGAATACTTTTCAAATTGTTTATTAATTGAAGGGCAGAGTTTCTGAATATAAAGAGCTTCTTTTATTTTAAGTCGAAGAGGATCGTATTCTTTAACAGCAATATTCGAATTAGCAACGAGAACTTCACGTGTGAGTTTTCGATGATGTATTGTTTCAAAATGCTGTCGAATACTGCCGGATTGCAGATGCATTGTTAACCTACGAGACAGTTTAGTTCTGGTATAACCAATATATTGTTCCACCTTACTGTGTGGCAACGGACATTTAAACTGGTATACCAAGTTGGTTTGCTGTAGGATATCATCTTTTTCCGGGTTCTATTGTTGGTAATTACAAGGTTAAAAAGTTTGAGGTTTTTATAGTAAATATATAACTTCAAAACGTTATTATTAGGATTTATAATCGGAATGCATCTGATTTCTATAGAACAAGGTTATTAGTTTGATGTTGTCTTCTTTTACCTTCTGTGTAGATGATTCTTTGGTAACCATCTTGGTAACAAAACTATTGATGGCGTTGTCGACAACGGTATTAGAGTAGTTATTGTTGATAAGAACTTTTTTAATCCTTTAGACTTCGATGTTGAACTCCATCCAATTCACAGAAAATCTGTATGCCCGTAATAAATAACTATTGATGACACTAGCCTTGTATCTGTCGGGACACTTGCTATCACCATTTAGACAGACACGATTATTGGTTGGTTTAATGTAGACTTTAGTTGTGAGTCCGCTCTCGGTGGAAGTAATAAGAGTTCAGTAAAATAGATTTTTCTTCATAACTATCCCTCAATTTAAACAAATCAGACTCATTTTCCACAAGAAGAAAAATATCGTCGACATATCTAGCGTATAATAATGGTTTGGGATTGAAATTTAACAGAACAGTTGTCTCTAATTTTCCCATATAAAAATTGGCGAATGTAGGTCCGAGTGGAGACCCCATGGCGACACCGTCGACTTGGAGATATAAATTATTATTAGGATGTCGAAATGGTGATTCTGAAGTACAGATAGTCAAAATTTGTTTCAAAAGCTCTTCAGGAATTCTTGGAGGAGGCAACGTTGAATGATTATACACGTAATGGCAGACAATTGAGTACTACTATATTAGGAGTAGATCGTAATGATTTAGCCGCGTGTCTGAGATGAGTTGGAATACTGGAATGAAATGGACGATACCTGTTAATTTGTTCCTCGCGTAGCAACTCGATTCTTAAAGAATCATCAAACATAATCAGTCAAACTTCTCGCAATGAATGGAGTTTTTCAAAGAGAATTTCCAGCTCTGTTTTTTTGTTTGTTTGATCGTACTTTTTGCAGATATGAAAGTTAAATCCAAGATTTAAAAAATCACTTTCGACGGGAGAAGGAGTATATGAAGAGAGGTTTATAAAACAATCAGTAAAATCCTTCAGTAGAAACGAACCGGAGTATAATGTACTGAGTTTTTTGGTAATAATACTTCGTTTAACTCGCTCCAATTTGATAAATTGTTCTTGTGTAAATTGAAGAAAAGAGTGTGAAGCTTCTTGGTCACAACATACAGAAGAAACGTCATTCAATAACTTTTCATAACTCAAATTAAGTTCTCGGAATGTACATTCGGCAGAAGTACACTCCTCCGTTAACTGTATGCGCAAGTTTCTAGGTCCTGTTGATCTTTCAAACGGTCATCTTCTCGATACCTTTTCTAACGTGACTCTTGATGTTTCCAATGTTAATGAATTCCATGTAATCGGTAACTGCTGCTCTGTTGATCTGTTTCATTCACTTGATAATTCTCTTGAGACTGATTCACCTTATGAGTTTCAGCTTAATTATAAGTGTGAATGTGTATAAAACAAACAGTCCTGACGTTTTGGACGCATGCTCTTTTTCGCAATACTTCGATGCATCGCAAGATCCGTCATCTAAAGATACTTTAGAAAATATCCTTACAGAAAGTTCTTTCACGACCGTTGTTGATGATTTTTCTTAATACGTGTTGCAGTAGACTGAAAACGTTGTTCCGAAATATTGAGAAAGTATCTATAAAACTCATAGCGGCTAAATGGAGACTCATTTTTAATCGAGCTTGTCTTAAAGAATATATATATTTATATATATATATATATTATCTTTATCTATATACATAAAAGGAAGTCGGGTTTGTGTTACACTTATAACTCAAGAACGGCTGAACCGATTTTAGAGATTTTTGATTTATTGGATTTCTCTCAGGTCCTATTAACAGAATAACTAAAAAAAATTGACATTGAATCATGGAGTGGCCCATGGGGACCGCAGTATGTACCCCGGTAGCTATATAAGCCTTAACAGTGCGTCATAGAAAAAAACTTCAAATGGCAAAGTTGTAGAGCACCCTCTATTTGGTCTTACGGACAAAATAAATTTTCAATTTAGAGTTTGAGTTATCGAGATATACAGATGTTCAATTTTCCGCGACATGACATTTATGCGCAAATGGGGTAGAGCGCATGTTATTAAATTTTCTGACTATTTCATTGTTTACAATTGAAAATCTCACAGAAAAAATTAAGTAAATATCTTTTTCAATTAAAATATAAAATAAAATAATTGTTTATGGGCCATAAAAATATAAAAGAAATTTTTAGCATAGATATATGATTTTTAGTTTCGCATTTTCCGTTTTCCATTTGTCATTAACAAAGTGTCAATGCTGTTCTGTCAATATTACATTTTCGTTCGTTGGAATTAATTTGCGAGTTTTAAAGTTTTATTAATTTTAACAAAAACATTATTAATAACAAAACAATGCCGCGACCCAGAAGATCTAATCTTTCCCAAAATAGCCGTCAGGCAATTAGGCATCGGAACAATGTTAACCAATCCACCGTGGAAGAACTGGAATTAGCGCGAGAAAGGCGCCGCGTTAGTATGGCTCGGTTTCGTGCTTCTCGAAGACAAGAGCACCGAAGGAGATGCAGCTAACATTGGTCGATTAACTATTCTACCGGCTACTTATATAGGTAGTCCGCGTCATATGCATGATGAATATGCGCAGGATGCAATGACATATGTTCGTCATTACGGTCGGCCAGATCTATTCATTACCTTCACCTGTAATCCAAAGTGGATTGAAATTGTTCAAATGCTGCTTCCCGGACAAACATCAAGTGATCGGCACGACATCACCGCACGTGTCTTCAAACAAAAAATTCGGTCGCTGATGAACTACATTGTAAAGCAACACGTTTTTGGTGATACTCGATGCTGGATGTATTCAATCGAATGGCAAAAACGAGACTTGCCTCATGCACACATTCTCATTTGGTTAGTTGAAAAAATTAGACCTGACCAAATAGATGATATCATAAATGCCGATATTGCTGATCCCGAAATCGATCCAGACCTACATGATGTTGTTTGTAGTTATGAATATGATTCATGGACCGTGTGTCGCCATCAACCGCCAATCACCGTGCATGGTCGACGGCGAGTGTTCCAAACGTTATCCACGAAAATTTACGACAGAGACCATCACAGGCACTGATGGCTATCCATTATATCGACGTCGATCACCCGATGATAACGGTCACAAAGAAAGTGAAAGGAAACGATTTCGTGGTTGACAACAGTTGGATTGTTCCATATTCGCCACTTCTTTCCAAAACATTCAAGACACATTGCAATGTTGAGTATTGCAACTCTGTAAAGTCAATTAAGTACATCTGCAAATATGTAACGAAAGGCAGCGATATGGCAGTTTTTGGCATTCAAAGCTCAAATAATGACGAGATTAGACGCTATCAAATTGGTAGATATGTGAACTGCAATGAGGCAATTTGGCGTATATTCTCATTCTCTTTTCACGAACGTCATCCCACTGTTGTCCATTTGGCTGTGCGTCTAGAGAATGGTCAACGAGTTTATTTTAACGCGTCGAATTTTATTAAACTTGCTGAAACACCTCCAGCAACAACATTAACGAGTTTTTTTGCGATTTGCCAAAGCGATCCATTTGCACAAACGTTGCTTTACTCGGATATGCCACGTTATTACACTTGGAACGCTTCATCAAAAAAATTTCAACGTCGGAAGCAAGGCAGTGCGGTTTTAAAAGAATTCAATTTCCGATTCGCCTAGCATTTGCTATGAAGATTAACAAATCACAAGGCCAATCTTTGAGTGTTGTGGTCTGAACTTGGGTAATGCATGTTTTTCTCATGGTCAATTGTATGTGGCGTGTTCAAGTGTCGGCAGACCATCAGATTTATTTGTTTTTTTGCCCGATAATAAAACAAAAAACATAGTGTATCATAAAGTGCTGGATTAAAGAGAATCGACCCGAGTTTAACCAATGTTTTTCTAATAAACTATTAAAGTGAACGTTTTTGTATTTTGTTTTCTTTTAAACTTATATATATATTTGTTATTATTGTTCTTTATTGCTTAAAAAATACACTCTTTAGGGTGAAACGAAGTTCGCCGGGTCCGCTAGTATATATATATATATATTAGGGATGTCACGGGTACCCGAACCCGAACCCGAGTTCGGTACTACCCGGTCTTTTTCTGATACCCGAACCCGAACCCGAAAGTGTGAGAAATTGAGACCCGAACCCGAACCCGAAAATGTGAAAACTTGATACCCGAATCCGAACCCGAAAATGAGAAAACTTGATACCCGAATCCGAACTCGAACCCGAAAATGTGAAAACTTGATACCCGAACTCGAACCCGAACCCGAAAAATCATAAGCCTAATACCCGAACTCGGAGTTGTGAACAAATAAATTTTTTTAGTAAATAAATATTTATTCCAGTTTTAAAAACAGCAACACAAACAGAGTTTTCATAACTTTTCTAGTTTATTAAAAATGAAATAGTATTAGGAACCGATTTATTAGTGATTGTGTAAGCTAGACCACTAATCCGTTTGATTATCAGGCGGACCGAGCCGCGAACGCACTAAAATAATTAAGCCTCCTTCGGTCGAAGAAATCGCGGATAGCCATGACTCTAAACATTTTACTTCAGTTATATAACCTTATATTTATTCATACATATACTCAAAGTTTTTCTGATATAACAAAGACCCTTTGTTATAAAGATAATCTTGCATAATCCTAAACTTTAACTGGCAAAGTCTATAAATGATCTATGCGTCACAGTCATTTTATTGGCAAATGTGTAAGCTAGAACACTAATCCGCCTGATTACCCGACCGGACCGAGCCGCGAAAAAATTAATAAATCAGAATAGTTTAAGAGGTAACGTATCATACATACATACATACATACATACATACATACATACATACATACATACATACATACATACATACATACATACATACATACACACATACATACATACATACATACATACATACATACATACATACATACATACATACATACATACATACATACAATAATTTAAGAGGTAAGGTATTATACTAATCGCAAGCCCTGCAAGTTTTGTATTATCACCTTTACGTAACAAATAACACAAATAGGTCATTTTATTGGTGAGTGTGTAAGCTAGACCACTAATCCGCCTGATTATCTGGCCGGACCGAGCCACGAACAAGCTAAAATAATTAAGCCTCCTTAAGCGAAAAAAATTAATAAATTAGAATAATTTAAGAGGTAACGTATTATACTAATCGCAAGCCATACAAGTTTTGTATTATCACCTTTGCGTAACAAATAACACAAATAGGTCATTTTATTGGTGAGTGTGTAAGCTAGACCACTAATCCGCCTGATTATCTGGCCGGACCGAGCCGCGATTGAACTAAAACAATTAAGCCTCCTTCGGCCAAAGAAATCACATTATTTGGAAAGCTAAAAAAATAACTTGTTAGAGTTTATTCAATACGTGTAATGTCCAATGGATAAATTGATCGCTCTCGTTTGTATATAAACTAGGTAAATTTAAAATCAATCCAGGAATTTGAAATCATAAGCCAGTACCCGAACCCGAACCCGGTTTTTTGAAAACTACAAACCCGAACCCGAACCCGAAAACCTGAGTTTCACAAACCCGAACCCGAACCCGAAAACTCGAGTTTTACAAACCCGAACCCGAACCCGAAAACTCTAGTTTCACAAACCCGAACCCGAAAACTCTAGTTTCACAAACCCGAACCCGAACCCGAAAACTCCAAAAAGTACTACCCGTGACATCCCTAATATATATATATATATATTCAGAAATTCTGCAAGGCTTACAGAAATATTATTTTATGCTTTTTAAAAAAAGTGTTTTTTTAAATGTGTTTTTATGATGTAAAAAATTTTTTAAAAGTACATTGTTTATGGTCGCAAAAAGCGCAAATATAAACAATTTAAAAACACATTTTGTTTTAAACGTCAATTGTAATAATCTTTTTATAGTTTTTATAGAACATTGTGCCTGAAACTTCCGTCATAAGCTAACTGAGGAGCGTGGTTGTCCGTTAAAGTCCAGCTATGGTACTCATTTTTTTTGCCAAATTTTAAAGATATAAACTCATTGTCACAATAATACATCCATCCTAAATTCATTGACGTCAAAACTGGATGAGTAAAGCGAAATTTTGGCGGTGTGTCATACATCTTTTTCAAGTATCTGAAATTATAGAATTTGTAAACAAAGTTATATAATTTTTTTAAAAATTGGATTGTTTTAAGGAGTTGAAAGTTTTAAGCAGTTTAATAGACCGTGTTGGTTTAGTGGTTTAGACACCGGCATGGATATCCAGAGTACCCGGCTTCGATTCAAGGTTCGGGCACGTAGTTTCCTTGAGCAAAAAACTAACTAACGATGCTCAGGCCAACTCAGCCTTTCATCCTTTACTGGTTGATAAATGAGTACCAGTTTCGCAACTGGGGGTAATAGCAGTGTTGGGTAAAATCACATTTTAAATGATTTAAAATCAAAATCAAAATCATTCACTTCAGAGTGATTTTGAAATAAAAATAAAAATCATTTTTTCTTTCCACCAAAAATGATTTCAAATCAAAATCATGATTTTTATGATTTTAAATCATGATATCATTACTAAAAAGTTTGCGCTTATTAAAATTGCTTCTGATGACAATTCTTCTAGAAGTCATTACAAGTCACAAAAATCTTTATTTCAAAAAGCTTTGGATTAGTTTCAAGAGTGTTAATTTCTTCTTGGCGTCTCAATCAAACCTGCTATATTGAACTTCAGAGTGATTTTGAAATAAAAATAAAAATCATTTTTTCTTTCCACCAAAAATGATTTCAAATCAAAATCATGATTTTTATGATTTTAAATCATGAAATCATTACTAAAAAGTTTGCGCTTTTTAAAATTGCTTCTGATGACAATTCTTCTAGAAGTCATTACAAGTCACAAAAATCTTTATTTCAAAAAGCTTTGGATTAGTTTCAAGAGTGTTAATTTCTCAAAAAGTGCATCAGAAAGTTTGTTTCTTCTTGGCGTCTCAATCAAACCTGCTATATTGAACAGACGCTCAACAGGTGCAGATGAAGGAATAGGTGTGTTGTAGTACACGAACATCTTTCTGACAATCTTGTATGAATCAAGGTGCTGCAGAGCAGTCTGTATCTGACAGATATGACAACACCTGTGAAGATAAAAAATTAACTGCGTAAATTATCATTAATGCAGAGCATGGAGTAATGCTAATTTTACGTGTTGAAAGTTACTGTCATGATTATAAAATTAAAACACTTATGTTAATAAAATGCAGATTTAAATAACAATTGTTTTTCTCTAATCAATTATTGAAAAAAATCATTTCAGTACCTGCATTTGTATGGAATTTTTTGGTTCTACAGGAGCTGAAGCTTGATCAAACCCATAGTCTTCTTCAGTTGCATAATCTGTCAACTGATTGACATCTGTTTCAGTAACTTCAACTGACTGCTCAGCGAAGCGCCTAGCTGCTCCAAGAAAAATTTGAGTAACAATTTCCCGATTATCTAGTGCAACCCATCTCAACTTGTAACAAGGATGTGAAACAGCTGCCATTATCGCTTGTCGAACACAAGGCTCACTAACATCAAAATTAAAAAATGAGCCAAACCTTTTTGCTATACCAGAAAGTATGGATCCCACTAAAGCACTACACACCAACATATACTACTTCTTCTGAAGTTTGTATCTTAACTGCATTAGTTTAGGAAGTAGCATCCCATAGTAGCAATTCTTATCACCTTGCAGCTGATCGACTGTCATAGTAATGGTTGCATAACAGTTCTATATTCACTCAGAAAATCCATTTCATTCCTATTAAAATGAGGCAATTGGAGAGCATCAGATAATTGTGCCAGTTTTTCCCTCAGTTCAACAATTTTACTAATAGCATCAAACTTTGCGTTCCATCGGGTTTGTCCAGGCACTAACAGTTTCTTTCCTTCACATATCTCTGACCTGTTTCAGCCTTGCTACTGCGATTTACTGCATTCCATAGTGCTTGACACTTTCCCATTGCAGCATGATATATTCTGCTATACTGTCCAATGCATAATGCCATATCAGCATCCTTGGTAGCAATAACGTTCAGTGTATGACAGACAAATCTAGTGTGTGGCAGGAAACTGTGTGATCCCATATAAACGAGCCGTTCCCGGCGCCTCGGAGGTTTCACAACACTAGAATGCGCCTAACTAATTCTCTACTACTACTACTACTACTACAACTACTACTACTACTACTACTACTACTACTACTACTACTACTACTACTACTACTACTACTACTACTACTACTACTACTACTACTACTACTACTACTACTACTACTACTACTACTACTACTACTACTACTACTACTACTACTACTACTACTACTACTACTACTACTACTACTACTACTACTACTACTACTACTACTACTACTACTACTACTACTACTACTACTACTACTACTACTACTACTACTACTACTACTACTACTACTACTACTACTACTACTACTACTACTACTACTACTACTACTACTACTACTACTACTACTACTACTACTACTACTACTACTACTACTACTACTACTACTACTACTACTACTACTACTACTACTACTACTACTACTACTACTACTACTACTACTACTACTACTACTACTACTACTACTACTACTACTACTACTACTACTACTACTACTACTACTACTACTACTACTACTACTACTACTACTACTACTACTACTACTACTACTACTACTACTACTACTACTACTACTACTACTACTACTACTACTACTACTACTACTACTACTACTACTACTACTACTACTACTACTACTACTACTACTACTACTACTACTACTACTACTACTACTACTACTACTACTACTACTACTACTACTACTACTACTACTACTACTACTACTACTACTACTACTACTACTACTACTACTACTACTACTACTACTACTACTACTACTACTACTACTACTACTACTACTACTACTACTACTACTACTACTACTACTACTACTACTACTACTACTACTACTACTACTACTACTACTACTACTACTACTACTACTACTACTACTACTACTACTACTACTACTACTACTACTACTACTACTACTACTACTACTACTACTACTACTACTACTACTACTACTACTACTACTACTACTACTACTACTACTACTACTACTACTACTACTACTACTACTACTACTACTACTACTACTACTACTACAACTACTACTACTACTACTACTACTACTACTACTACTACTACTACTACTACTACTACTACTAGTACTACTACTACTACTACTACTACTACTGTTCAATCATTTATTTTCTCAGCTTTAAGTTGAGAGCCTGACCTGGGTTGTTTTCTTTCATCCATGCGTGGACGTCCCTGATATCGTACTTTCTGATTTTCCTGTCATGTTCCTCATTCAGGTTTGCAAGATCAGAAACAACAGAAACGTCGCATACAAAATATTGGTCATCCTTCAATGCACAAAGGTCCGGAATTCTCAAACCCATTTCGGTTTTAATTCGCGGTTCTACTTTTGTGATGAATCCCTTTGATTGGAATTTTTCTTCCAGTTTGCGAACGATGATGTCGTGACGTTCTCGCCTAGGTCCATCACTCTTGGGACAGATTTGAATCATGTGTCCTAATGATTCAGGTATTCTGCATCCAGCGTCGCATGACGTATCGGCCAATGGTCGTCCCCGCGACGCCCTAAGCTTGTTGTAGAGAACGGCTGCACGAACTTTAATGCACTTGATGAATACATCTGATGGCACTCTGTTCACTCCGTCTACGATCCAGTCACTCAATCCTATTCCTGATGAAAAAGACTTCAAACCATAACCATCTACAGATTTATAAAGATTTTCAGTTGTTTTTAGTTGTAGTGATTTTTGAGCACCTTCGATTCCACTCCCAAGTCTTCCGAATTTCCTAATTTCTGATAACACAGATAGACTTTCCTGCAGAACATTCATCAAAAACACATCGTTGCCATATTTAGCCTGAGTTAATAAGCTATTGAGTCTTTTTCGTCTCAGAATAGGGGCCCATTGCCTCAGCTGCAAAATTCCCAGCCCTCCGCTTCTAAGAGGAGCATGGAAGAATGGCACAGGCGTATCCTTTGGCAACCTAAGCCAGCGCCTCACGGCAGCTCTAATTTGTAAGTCGGCGGCAGTTAGTGAAGACATCGTTATAAAATCGAATGTCAGATGGTGGACCAAACTTGGCAAGACATGCGCTCTGAGAATATACATTCTTTGAAATGGTTTCAGTGGTGCTCTTGATATTGCGTGTAAAGAACTTTGAATAAAACTGGCAATTGAAGTAACTATCTTTTTTGGTCCAACTTCAGTACCAAGATACTTGTACGTTTCTTCAATATTCAAAGTTCTTATATTGGAATTTTGCACTTTTAGATATGAGTGGGGGTTTACAATCCATAGTTTTTTCTTGCTTGTGACTTCAGTTCTTAACGACGCACATTTGCTGGGATTCATGTGCAAGCCAACATTTGCTAGAGCACTTTCAACTTGTTCCACCAGCATTTGCATTCCTACGTCAGTTGACGACATGAGAACTAAATCGTCAGCAAAAGCGATGTAATTACATTTGACAGAATCCTCGTTTCCAGAAACTCCGATTGACTGATCAACTTCATTCATTATCATATCAATCACTGCATTGAACAAGAGCGGTGACATGGGATCACCCTGTTTCACACCTCTGTTTACTGGGATTTTATGACTATTTTCTTTTCCCAGTTTCATGTGAACATAGCAACCGTTATACAAATCAGTAAAATATTTGAGAAGCAACGGAGGTGTACCGAGACGAGTCGCCGCTCTAATAATTGATCCTTGTGAAACTGTGTCGAAAGCTTTACTGACATCAACAAACGTCAAATTCAATTTCCGTAACTGCTCTCGTTTTTTACAAATCAACGATTTAACCAACCAAATATTGTCTGCAAGACCATCTCCTGAACGGAATGCTTTCTGTCGTGGTGACAAGGGCCAGTACTGCTCCATGCGCCTGCAGAGGACGCGATGAATAAGTCGACTGATGATCGAGCTGACTGTAATTGGTCTGAACTTGGATGGATTTTCTGTTCCTTTCTTCTTTGGAATGCAGGTTACAATGCCAATTTTTAATGCCGAAGGAGGCATTCCTGTCAAAAGCCACAGTGACATGTGTGCCGCCAACTCCTCAATTGCAACTTTGCAGAGATGGCTTTTCTTTACGCCGTCAATTCCAGGAGCTGAATCTTTAAGCTTCTTTATAGCTGTTATTAGCTCTCCACTGGTGACCGGCGATTCCATTTCATATTTCACTGCTGAAGTAACGATAACTGGTCTCACATCCACTTTAGAGTCCTGAATAAAAACTATTTCCCAATACTGAAGCAGCTGATCGTGAGGAACCGGCCTGACCTCTTGTTCATAATCACCATTCAGAACCGAGCGAGCACCAAGAGCTAAATTTTTTTTAAACAGCTGTTGCACTCTTGAATAGCACTCGCGTCTTTCTTTCTGTTTTTTAGCTCTTTTTGATGAACTGTTTTCCGTTTTGACAAACTTCCTGGTGTGATTTTCAAATGCACTCAAAACTGGATTTTTTTTGTAGTAATTTTTTTGTCGTTTCGGACTTTTGCCATTTTGAGTCTGTCAGCCTCGATGAGAGGAGATATTTTATCTGAAAACCAACCATTGAATTCTTTCTCGAGGAGATTTCGTTTTGTTTCCGCGTCTGTCCTGGCATTCAAAAGGCTGGAGAATTCGTTTTCCATCAATTTGAAGAGTCGATACCTTTCTATAACAAACTGTTTCAAATTCAAAGAACTCTCTCTGTCGTTGCTAGTTGTATCGTGAGGAAAAGAATTATTTAAAAAATGGTTATTTATATCAGGAACTCTGGCTGCTGGGATTTCTGAGATTAGGAGGGATTGCAAAAATATTCGATATTGTGAAGTGTTTCTTATTCTTTTGATGGCGTCAGTGGTCAGAGCAGGAAAATGATCGTGCAAAAATAGATTAATTCGTTTCTTTTCTTTTACGGTTAATTGAAGTTCTGCCTCAGCCAACTTTTTCCAATCTGATTTTATGTCTGGAATAATTCTGTCTTAAACTGTGTCGGTGTCGTTGTCCCTGTTTGAACGGTTGCCAGAATTATCCTGCGATCTGTCATCATATTGCTGCAAAAACTTCTTGTACTCTGGAAGTCTTCTATGACATTTAATTGCTTCTAACGTACGATGATTAAATCTTTTCTGTAGTTCAATATTTATTCGTTTCACAACAACCCCAGCTAATTCCATTTCTAATTTTGCCAACATCTTAGATTCTTCCTCGAGCCATCTTGACTTTGAATAAGATTTACCAGCTCTTTCGGCATGATATTCTCTTGGGTGTTTTTTGACCTCGTGTAGTTTTACACCCTTCTCTGTGTTGAAAGTGGCAGAACAAAAGTGACATTTTGGCTTTTCAATCGTATCAACATGTTCAGCTATAACGTGTTGTTGTACAGGAGACACAATATCGAAGGCAGAGTGAACGCTTAGAGGAGGAACACTCCTTGTATTTTGAGCAGTTTTATGCCTCAAATTATAACCTTTGCGTTCCACGTTGAAATTTTCGGTAATTTTCAAAGTTTTCATTGAAAAATTATGTAAACTGCTATTCGAAGTTTCTTCATCGTCCATGGCTCAGATAAATTTGTTTATCTGTAGTACTACTACTACTACTACTACTACTGCTACTGCTACTGCTACTACTACTACTACTACTACTGCTACTACTACTACTGCTACTACTACAACTACTAGCATTTTTGCTTAATTTGGGTATCCAGAAACGCTCGTCTCCGACAATGGTTCCCAATTAACATCCGCACTGTTTCCAGAATTTTGCAAGGAACACGGAATCAACATTATAAGATCACCTCCCTTCCATCCTCCCTTCCATCCTCAATCGGTCGGGCGGAGAGATTTGTTGATACGTTCAAACGTAGCTCTGCAAACGTTTCTTTTGACACACAGTCATTAGTGTTTACTCCATGTCAGAACAGTCACCAGCCCAGTCATTTTTGGGAACTTCCAAACCTTAAAATTGAAGACCAGTTCAACCAGCATCATGGCGCTAGACCACGAAAATTTGAAATGGATGATTTTGTTTATGCTAGAGACTCGTCACGGATCATCGACCTGGACATGTGGTCAAATTAAACAACGGAAGGGACGCGTACTTCATGATGTGATTGTAGAAGGAAAATTATGGAGAAGACACGTCAACCAACTACGTCCACGCAGCGCTGGAGAACGGAATGACGAAATCTTCTCATACGCCATCGACTGGCGCGTTTTCCTTCATGGAACCGCGAACCAGTACTTCTTTGCCATAATCTCCAAGAACAGAAGAACCATGTTGTTGTACTCCTTTGAATAATTTATTTACCCAAGGGACAACAGGAAAACATTCTTCTTTGGAGACACGACTGACACAATTATCATCTCATTCGCCACAGACATTATATGCAACGCCTACCGGTCGTCCGGTGAGATTTCGACGACCATCTGCACGTCAAAAGCTCAGTCATATACCTGATGGGCATCTGCGTACTTCTTTTTAAGAAGGAGGCGTTAGGAACCCAAGCATTCTTCTAATTAGACTTTAGGCTACAGGTGCGACGGCTTATAAAGTAGAATCGTACAGACAGTTCACCGGTCTACACGGAGCGGCTTCTAGTGAACTCTACTGAGAGATAGTTGTTGTATATTTGAATTGTTTAAGTTAAGAGAACTTGTTTTATGTTATATTTGGTTTTCTAATAAATAGTTATAACGAATTAACTCGTAGTAACTTATACTATAGAAACGATATAACAATACCGACAGTGAACTCAGAGAACAAGTAAAAATTAACTGTTGTTGTTTATTTAAGTCCTTGTCACTTTTTCAGCGTTTAGGACCAGTAAAAATTAACAAAAATCATACAACTTATATAGTCAATGAGCAAAGTATATCTGTTTCAAAAGAAAAATGTAATAAAATATACAATACAAACAAAATGAACAAAGTTGAGTTCAATCGCAGAAAAACTATTATTAAAAAGCCAATAGAAAAGAAAAAAGAGTTACGAAACTTTACAGGAAGAATTCATGTAGTTCAACTTGGATAGATCTATATATATAAAAATGAATGTTTGTATATATGTATATATGTATATATGTTTATATGTATATATGTATATATGTATATATGTATATATGTATATATGTATATATGTATATATGTATATATGTATATATGTATATATGTATATATGTATATATGTATATATGTATATATGTATATATGTATATATGTATATATGTATATATGTATATATGTATATATGTATATATGTATATATGTATATATGTATATATGTATATATGTATATATGTATATATGTATATATGTATATATGTATATATGTATATATGTATATATGTATATATGTATATATGTATATATGTATATATGTATATATGTATATATGTATATATGTATATATGTATATATGTATATATGTATATATGTATATATGTATATATGTATATATGTATATATGTATATATGTATATATGTATATATGTATATATGTATATATGTATATATGTATATATGTATATATGTATATATGTATATATGTATATATGTATATATGTATATATGTATATATGTATATATGTATATATGTATATATGTATATATGTATATATGTATATATGTATATATGTATATATGTATATATGTATATATGTATATATGTATATATGTATATATGTATATATGTATATATGTATATATGTATATATGTATATATGTATATATGTATATATGTATATATGTATATATGTATATATGTATATATGTATATATGTATATATGTATATATGTATATATGTATATATGTATATATGTATATATGTATATATGTATATATGTATATATGTATATATGTATATATGTATATATGTATATATGTATATATGTATATATGTATATATGTATATATGTATATATGTATATATGTATATATGTATATATGTATATATGTATATATGTATATATGTATATATGTATATATGTATATATGTATATATGTATATATGTATATATGTATATATGTATATATGTATATATGTATATATGTATATATGTATATATGTATATATGTATATATGTATATATGTATATATGTATATATGTATATATGTATATATGTATATATGTATATATGTATATATGTATATATGTATATATGTATATATGTATATATGTATATATGTATATATGTATATATGTATATATGTATATATGTATATATGTATATATGTATATATGTATATATGTATATATGTATATATGTATATATGTATATATGTATATATGTATATATGTATATATGTATATATGTATATATGTATATATGTATATATGTATATATGTATATATGTATATATGTATATATGTATATATGTATATATGTATATATGTATATATGTATATATGTATATATGTATATATGTATATATGTATATATGTATATATCTATATATGTATATATGTATATATGTATATATGTATATATGTATATATGTATATATGTATATATGTATATATGTATATATGTATATATGTATATATGTATATATGTATATATGTATATATGTATATATGTATATATGTATATATGTATATATGTAAATATGTATATATGTATATATGTATATATGTATATATGTATATATGTATATATGTATATATGTATATATGTATATATGTATATATGTATATATGTATATATGTATATATGTATATATGTATATATGTATATATGTATATATGTATATATGTATATATGTATATATGTATATATGTATATATGTATATATGTATATATGTACCAAAAAGTTTTAGAGTTAAATCAAAAGAATACCATTGTTTATTAATTAAAGGCTTACATTCATTAATGGCTAAAGCTTCTTTTAATTTTAACTTAATGGGTTGATTTTCTTTCATTAGTATACTGGTGTTATCAATTAGAAATTTATGTGATGGTTTGATTGAATGTTGTGTTGAAATATGTTGGTATATGGCACCACTTTGACAATGCATAGTCAATCTACGAGACAGAGTGGTTCTAGTATGACCAATGTAATTTTCCACCTGACCATGTGGAAACGGACACAAAAATTGGTACACTAGGTTGGTTTGTGCTACAGGGCTAGAAACATTATTTATACTATTTTAGATTATGAGTTTTTCCATTGTTATAATAGATGTGTAACTTGAGTGTATTATCTTTATTTACAACCTTAATATTATCATACACAATGTTTTTCAACACTTTTTCATCTATTTTATAATTATTAGACATCTGATTAGCATAATGTAATGGAATTATACAAGAATTTGATGAGTTATTGGTATTAGGTTTTGAAACATGTTTTTTATCAGTAATATGTGACATAAATTTATTTATAGTTGCATCAACAATAGAATTAGAATAATTATTATTTATTAAAAGTTGTTTAACTTGCTGAATTTCGTTGTGAAAATCAGACCAAGTTTCGGAAAATTTATAGGCCCTATTAATATAATTGTTAATAACGTTTAGTTTATATCTTTCAGGACAATCACTATTATAATTAAGACAATTATCTGTGTTTGTGGATTTAGTATAGACCTGGCAAGATAGTTTTGATACATTTCGTGTAACTAAAGTATCCAAAAAAGGAATTTGATGTTTATTATTAGCAAGTTCATAAGTAAATTGTAGTTTAGAATTTTTTACAAATGCATCTCTCAGTTTAAATAATTCTTCTAAATTATCAACTGAAACAAATATATCGTCAACATAACGGCAATACAGAAAAGGTTTGGTGTGATTTTCAAATACACGTGCTTCAAGATCACACATATAAAAATTAGCGAAAGTCGGGCCCAACGGGGACCCCATAGCTACACCGTCAATTTGTAAATTTGTACATATAAGTCTCCATTTGTACTTAATGAATTTAAATTTTATTTAAATTGTATTTTAATTCCTTTTAATTAGTTGTACCTTTTACCATTTAGTCACTGCATTTTATTTTTAAAAAATGTATATATGTATATATGTCCTTTATGCATTGCTACACCATTCATCCGATCGTAATGAAATTTTCACACAACCTTGAGAATCAAGGGGAATCAAATATAGAGAGAAAAAAATTTGAAATCCGTCACAAAATGAGAGGAGCGGAGCGGGTCAGCGAGCGGAAACTATATATATATATATATATATATATATATATATATATATAATATATATATATATATATATATATATATATATATATATATATATATATATATATATATATATATATATATATATATATATATATATATATATATATATATATATATATATATATATATATATATATATATATATATATATATATATATATGTGTCTCAACTTCAGACTCGAACCCACGACTGTCGGATCGGCAACACCGCCTCGCATCATGCCAACTACCTTACCATCTGCGCCACTTCCACCGCCAAAAAACAGTGGTTGTTAAGCGCTTTTGTTGGGGTATGTTGAACACAACACTCGACTATGAATGGGTACGAATCAATGCTCGATAGTATATAAGTTGTACGGCTTACAATCCGTCACTATCTAATTTAATAGCTATCGAAGATATATATGTTTTATGATATATATTATAAGGAAACATAGCGTTGATATGTTTTTACGAGCCACATATATCATATATATATATATATATATATATATATATATATATATATATATATATATATATATATATATATATATATATATATATATATATATATATATATTTCTATGACTCTGCTAGGAATCGAACCCACGTGTCTACGGCAGCACCGCCTCACCTAAATGCAAGCGCTCTTACCAACTTCAGTCTTTCGGAGCTACTTAACATTAGACTACGACTATGATAGGTTCAGAACTCCTTACTTCGGCTCGAAAGCTACTCTGCTGCGAGATAGATAATTTTTATGAAGTGAAACATTGCGTTGAAATGTTTCGAGAGCCTGTGACTAACTGTCACCACAAATAACGCAAAATGTTTGTATGTATGTATGTATGTATGTATGTATGTATGTATGTATGTATGTATGTATGTATGTATGTATATATGTATATATGTATATATGTAAATTTGTTTTTTCGTTGATGTTTTATGGACAAAAAACGTTTTGGTCAGCGGTAGTAAGGTGAAGTAAATTTTTTTTACAAAATAAAAATAAATAAATATATAGTTAAATTATACAAAAAATTTTTTCTTAACTTTTAAAGGTTTTAAATATAAATATTAAATTAAATAAATATGTGTGTTGTTTAGTGCCGCCCATAGATATCTATGGTGCTGCCGGATACCTTTGTTTTGATTTCATAGAGCTCATTCTCTTCCGAACTTACGATACGACAGCTCTGCTATCGGTGCATAAAATTTCATATGTCTATCGTTGCATTTTCATTTTATTAATACGGATTGAAAACAGCCTTGACCCCAAGAGCCTTCGAGGGTTAAGACTTCAAAGTTTTAAATAAACATTTTTAATTCTTAAGTAAAAAAAACTAAAAAGCATGTTTTATAACTATTAAAAGCATAAAAACGCATTGGCAGGTTTTATAATGCATTGCTGTTAATACTGGACCGCACATTCTTACAAATGCTCTGTGACATATCTATGTTGAACATTCGATGTTCGTCATATATCTATGTTGAGCATTCGATGTTCTTGATATATCTATGTTGAACATTCTATGTTCTGGGATGATAGTTGGACTTCTGCCTTGTTCTCTTTCAGTGGTTAATCTCGTGGTTGCTTCGTTGACTCGTTAGAATAAACTTGTGTGTATCTCATCCGTACGTTTATTCTTTATATACATATATAATCGAATACAACATGGCGCAGTCGACAGGATACTCGATTTTTAAAAGTGATTATGAATTTCGCTTCGATGCCGCTAATCTAGCGAGCGAATGGCGACGGTTTATTCAAATGTTTCAGATTCACCTGATTGCAAGCGACTCTCTCAAGAAGACCGGCAACATTTTAGTAGCAATGCTTTTGAGTTTCCTCGGCCCTGATTCTCTTCCGATCTTCAACGCGTTCGACCTAGATGAGCGCGTGACATTTTGGCAGTTAACGCAATCTTCAGACGAGTCAATAGAAGTATTTCTAATGAAGCTCCGAAACCAAGCCCAGTCATGTGAGTTTGGAGACCAGCTCGAACCGATGATCAGAGACAGAATTGTACTCGGATGTGCCGATAGGACTCTGCTAGAAAGATTTCTCCGAGAAGACGAGCTTACTTTAGAACAAGCGATAAAAATCTGCCGATCAGCGCAATCTGTAAAGAACCAGGTCAAAGTCATCAATGGCGAAAACGAACGAGCGGTCTTTGCAGTCAGGAAAAAAAGTACGACACCCCTGCAACCAGGTGGGGCAACGTATCAATGTGGAAACTGCGGTGGAACTCACCCTCCCAAGAAATGCCCGGCGTTTGGCAAACAGTGCCTCTCCTGTGGAAAACATAACCACTATGCTAAATTCTGTCGAGGAGCTCGAATTCATCAACGCGGATCGGAACGTCAAAAAGCACATGGATCCCCTGCAGTCCACGAGTTACAGGACACCTTCTACATCAACACATGTCAAACGTTACAGACGAGAAAGGCTTGGTGGAAAGACCTTGTTGTTAGAGGAATAAAGGTACGATGCAAGTTAGACACTGGAGCGGAGGTAAACATATTGCCCAAAACCGTTTGGAATAAAATGAGAAGTCGACCACTTCTTCGTCATACCAAGGCAGTACTCACATCGTTCAGCAATACCAGTGTACACCCGGTTGGAGTGGTAACTCTATCAGTTGTCCACAGTCAAAGAAGTGTGCCAACACAATTTTATGTAGTTAGCCATCCTGCTTCTCCTCTTCTAGGTCTTCCAAGCTGTCAGGAGTTGAACTTTATAAGAAGGGTTGACCAAGTGATGACACATTCATCAAAGAACATCATCAATGAGTTTAAAGAAAGAAAATCCTCTGCCTTGCATTCAACACCAGTTACTTGGAAAACTACTTCGGCCACGACAGGACCGCAATACATCAAGGAATGCAGCCGTTTGAAAAAAAACTGAAAAACAGATCTTCCCAACAGCAATAGTCATATTCCCGGCAGAAGAAAGACCAGCAACTCCAGCCATTGAAGCAGAGCAACCAAAAGTCGCAGCAAACAAAGTATGGCCAACAGTTGCATAGAGACAACCGTGAGCCGCAACGTGACAACCGCCAGCAACAACATGAACCAAGTCAGCAGCAGTACCAGCTCCGTCAGCAGCAGTACCAGGCGCGTCAACAGTATCAGCCGCGTCAACAGCAGCAGTACCAACCACGTCAGCAGCAATATGAACAGAGCCAACAGCCTCGTCAACAGCAACAGGCGTGGGGTCCTTGACCACAGAAGACACCTAAAGTAGGAGAAAGATGTTACTCTGGTGAAGGATCAAGAGGTTATTCTGGACAAGGATCCAGAAGTCAGCAACAACATAAAGTTCCCCCACATAAGTCTCAACCGCTCCCCCGAGTCATCCATGGCAAAGATCAACTCCAAAGGTTGCAAAGAAAGCAGAAATCATATTATGACAGATCGGCTCACAAATTACCTGAACTGCAACCTGGTGAAACCGTCAGAATCCGTCATCATGGCCAGTGGATTCCAGGTCAGGTCAAGTTTAAACATGGCACTCCTCGTTAATATGTGGTGCAGACGGACGCAGGTGGAGAACTGAGAAGAAATCGTCGACATCTCATTTGAACTAAAGAACCTGGTCCAACTCAGGTTACCCCAGCATCTGAAGACATGTCTCGAAGTTATGTTACCAGGGAAGCCAACTAAGAGCGAAAGATAGAGCGGGAAAAGGAAAGCGACCGAGAACGGGAAAGCAGCCACGAGCGGGAAAACGACCGGGAGCTGGAAAACGACCGAGAGCGGGAAAGCGACCGGGAACGGGAAAGCGGAGAAGGAAACGGGAGCGAGAGAGACAAACATTAGTAAAACCTCTAAAATCCCCGGGCAACGCCAGGTGCCCCCGCTAGTGTATTATATTTATTAGATAAAGAGGTATGCGATAGTTACGTAACACTATTTGTGGCCGCATCTACGACGTTTAAAAAGTTATGCAATATTTACGCAACATTAATTGTAGCCGGGATTAGGTGACGCGGGACAAATTGTCGCAGGATCATTAGACGCCGGGATTAAAAGTCGTCGGGAATATATGTCGCGGTAATATATGATCAGGATTAAATGTGTCGGGATTATATTATTAATCTGCTCATATATGTAGGGGCGTTATTTGCGAGAATAGAAGGGGATAATGCCCCTTTAACCTTTGGAGGCTTTTGCTAATGCAATCACACTTGGGATCTTTGGGGTTCATATGGACCCCAGCATTTTCGTTGGTATATTTACATTAAGATATGTGTTAGGTGTATAAAAATTATATTTATACTTATAAGCAAAGCGGTGAAAGCGCGGGCCAATTGTTCCCCAAATTTTACAGGGATTGGGGAACTTTTCCCCCTTTCCCCATCTTTGTTTCGTTTTTGTTTCATCGACATATGACCAGATAGTATGTTAATTCCAGACGTATGTAAGCAAGTCACAATGAAAAGAAAAATAACACATACCATTGCTTATCAACATAAAACTACAGTTATTGTTTGTAAGTGTTAAAGTCAAATTAGCATTCAAATCTGCATCTTCTGATTCGCAGAGGTTTCTGTGGAAACCTTTGACGTCAACTTATTCTCTTCATCGGTAACACACTGCTCGTTCTCATCTTCAATGCGGGAAGGTTCATCGTCTTCAAGCAATCAACATATACAGAATATCAGAATCACTATCACTCAGTAATTTGTCACTTTTATTAGAAGCACTTTCTCCGTCATTGCCTCCTTGCGAATTGTCAACATCTGTGTCGCTCTCACTATTAGAGTATTTATCATCAGTTGATACAAGATCGTCAGCACTGACATCATTTCCATTGTTTTAAAATATTAGTTTTATAATTTCTTCCGTTGTATAGCGTCTCTGTTCCCGTTTGGCCATTTTACACACTATGATATGAAATTACTTCATGTTCTTGTCCATGACACATTTAGCCGGTTTTTTTATTCAACAACTGAGTTACGTAGACAAAAACTCTAATATAAATTCAAACGTATTATAATGACAAAGCAGCGGGAAGTAGTGTCTAAACTACCATTTATATTTCATATTTAGCATACAGTACTTTGTAGACCACTAACTGTACTTCCGAGGCTTTGTGCAATCCGTTTTTTTACCCAATTATAATATAATGAACTTTTTCTTCTGTCATAAAGACACGGATTTTTTTTGAAGAGACTGATCAATTGAAGCACTTTTTCATCAGTCCACTCCATCGTAATTTCTATTATTGAAATAACCATTAGGCATCAATTTGACATACTTATGGCCGCAAATCACCATACAACCATTGGTCCTAAACGCTTTTTACACACTTTGAAATGAAATTACTTCATGTCCATGAATGGCCCATTACACACTTTGCCGGTTTTTTTCATTCAGCAACTGAGTTACGTAAACGAAAACTCTAATATAACTTCAACCGTATTATAATGACAAAGCAGCGGCAAGTAGTGTCTAAATTACCATTTATATTAAGCATAAAGTACTTCGTAGACCACTAACAGTTCCGAGGCTTTGTGAAATCCGTTTTTTACCCAATTATGATATAATGAACTTTTTTATTATGTCATAAAGACACGGTTTTTCTTTGAAGAGACTGATCAAGGGTCAATTGAAGCACTTCCTCAACAGTCCACTCTATTGTAATTTCTATTATTCAAATAATCTTAGGCATCAATTTGACATACATATGGCCACAATTTTTTTTGTAATAGTTTATAGTCCTTTACACCAGGTGTTTTAAGACTAAAATGGCTGTATGTTGGAAGCACCTAAGTACTTCCTGTCGTGGATCATAATTTGATCTTTTTAACTTTTCCCTCCTCCTTTCTCCAGGCTTGGGACTGGCTTGCAAAAGCAAGGCGGAGTTATGGCCACAAATCACTTGAAAACCATTATATTAACATTGGGCTCCAAATAGACCCCAGGATCCTCGATGTATAATTAACGAATATGTCGATAATTAACGAATATAAAGATAAATTTGAAATTTTTGTATGATGAATACTTCTTACTAAGACGTGCATAATGTCATAAAATTTCATATGTCTATCGTTGCATTTTCATTTTATTAATACGGATTGAAAACAGCCTTGACCCCAAGAGCCTCCGAGGGTTAAGACTTCAAAGTTTTAAATAACCATTTTTAATTCTTATGTAAAAAAACTAAAAAGCATGTTTTATAACTATTAAAAGCATAAAAACGCATTGGCAGGTTTTATAATGCATTGCTGTTAATACTGGACCACACATTCTTACAAATGCTCATAAAAATATTTTCAACAGTAAATGTGTAGGGGAGACCTGGCACCCTTGATGCTATAACGTTTTTTCATTACTTACTTAATAAATCGAATCAAGCACGGCACCAGTCTATTAAAATTATAAATTCTTCCCTCCTCCTGTGTTTTGTTTAATTTTGGAGTTGTGGTTTCAATTTTATCGATATAATTCATTTTTTAAGGTAAAAACTAATTTGATCACTATTTTTATGGATGCTCAAGCTAAAATGTTTTTAAAAAGTTTGTGATGTTTTATATAGCATTTTGAAGAAAATTCATTTTAGTTTAAAGCTTTTGTTTTTCAGCAACAAGCATGGCTAAACTATTTGGATTTCACTTATTTTTTTAAAAATGGTGATGTCGGCGGGGAACGGACATTTCCCCCTCGGACATTTTCACCCCCGGACGTTCCCCCCCCCCCCGGGGTAGGACAATTCCCTCCCTCCCGGGTAGAACATTTCCCCCCCTGGAGAGAGAATATACTTTTATAGTGGGGCAGTATAGTTGGACTTGCCGACGTTTTTTGAAGAAAATATATTTGTTTATCACCTAAATAGTTCATTGCATAACAGTATAGATAATATAAAACAGATGTCAGAAAACATCATATGAGCAATTGTATGTAATCAATTTTATTGTGGCTTAAGTATTTCTCTTTCAATAAACTTTTTCATTCTACTTGGATAAGATCAAGGTGTGGTGGGCACGCCGAACCCCAATGGACTACGATTAAGCCACTCTATGAGTTAAACATTTCTGCGGAATGTTGGATGCCCTGGCTTACCTGCCGGTCAATGAAGTAGAAAGTGGGATGCGGTACCTTATCAGAAAAATACCAAAAGACGATGGCCTGGAAGCTCTGAAATTATTAGTAAATTACTTTGATGCCACTTATGTTTCCGGAACGATAAGACGGGTCAAACGCCCAGGAACTGGCGATGGAATTCCAAAACTGAACTTATGTCGGAAGCCGCCATTGTTCCCGCCACCGCTTTGGAACGTTCATGAAGCAACTTTAACAAGGGGTCATCGAACCAACAATATATGCGAGTCCTGGAACTGTGGGTTTTCTAGCCTTGTTGGTCATCGTCACCCCTCGTTGTGGACGCTCATAGAAGCGCTTCAGCAGGACGAAGCAATGGCATCAACCTCAATCCAAAGGGAGGCTCGAGGAGAACCACCAGCCAAGAGAGTAAAGCGAACGACGAAGGCGCTTCAATCGGCTCTTTTTTCGTTAACGTATGCACGCCGAAAAAACATAAAAACATTGGAAGATGTCCAAGAGGGCCTAGGACACATTATTCGTTTTAACAATATTTAAATGTAACCAATAAATGTTTAATAATTTAAAAAATGTGTTTGTGTTTCTTAGAAAAACTTGTGAAATTTAACTCTGCCTTGTCCTACCTCGTGGGGTGAGAATTATCATACTCATGGCGGGGGAATGTCCGGAGGAGAATTTACACAATTCCCGCACACACATATTTATGGCATGCAAGAAAACGCTCTTGCAAAACCAGAACTTCGTACATTACCACAGGGGGGAAATGTCCTACCCTAGGGGGGGAAATGTCCTACCCTAGGGGGGGGAAATGTCCTACCTTGGGGGGGGAATGTCCTAGGGTCCATTCTTTTACAGCGCTGCATGCAATGACTGGGTTGTTTCAAATACAAGGCCTATGACGATATTTGACATTGTTGGAATTTCAAAAGCCTTATGAAAAAGCTTTCAGTCAATCAAACATCATTGCAGGATTCAAGGTGGCTGGAATCAAGCTTTTCAATTCAAGTATTTTTAATGAAGATGAGTTCTCAGCATTGTACAGATCGTCCAGAACCTGTTGTTGGTAAAGATTCTGGCAAAATGAAATTTGCATGCAGCGAGAACCAATAAAAAAAGCATCCGCTGCAGAAAACAAAAAGAAAAAAACAAGGATTATAAAACTCAACAAGTCTGTTAAAACAGATCAACAGAGAAAAGCAAGCGCAATTTCAGTCAGTCAGTCATCCATTCCAGAAGCTAGTCTTGAAGCTTTAAGTGACTTCTAGCCATTTGCGACTGTTATGGACTAATATGTACGGAAGAACAACGCTTATACAACAGAGACACGAACACGCACCATCGCCAACTATGTTTATTCCCGAAAAAGGAATATACTCAAACAGTGAAGTTTAGATATAACCTAGGGCCATAGACAAAAGATTCTAGAGAATTAATAAATAATAATTGTCTGTTCCTAACACCTCCCCCTCAACAAAATCCATATTTCGTTTTAGAAGTGTCCATTTCCAGCCTTTTGGGAGATCCACACTTCCTCTTCGGTCTTGAAGGCTTCTCTGGGGTGTTGACTTCAGCGACATCTGTGAGATCTTTTGCAGTGACATCTATTGATTTACTGGCTTTTTCCTTTGACGCATCCTGGACATCCTCGTACGATCCCTCTGGTAACTCGAATGAGTCACACAGCACATCCCAAGTTTCATTCATTTTACGATGTCTCAGTTGATTGGTGTGTCTACGAACAACCTTCTGATCAACTTGCACATCATAGACGGTTTGGCCAAGCTTCTTCTGTACGGTTCCAGGTTGGCACGTAGGATGATTCGGTTCTTCATAACATCTCAGAAAAACGGGTTCGTCTTCAGTGAAAGTCATCCTGCGTGCTCCATGTTTCCTATTAAAATCCACTTCCATCTTCTTGTTTTTTTTCCTCGAAATGAATTTCTTGTCCATCCGATAGCTGTAGGTCACTTAATGGAGTTCGTAACTGCTGCTGCATGAAGTTCTCTGCAGGCGACCTTTGACCTGGTGATGACGGACACGGTGTTGTTCGATATGTCAACAGGAACTTTTCCAGCACTTCTGTTGTCGCCCCTTCTCTTCTTAGATTTTGGCATGACCTTTTAAAGGTATCCACAAAACGCTCGGCTTGCCCATTACTTTGTGGGTGGTATGGTGGCATTCGAACATGCTGAATTCCATTCTTCTGACGGTATCCTGCAAAGTCCTTTGACGTGAACTGCATTCCATTGTCCGACACGAGCATCTTGGGAAATCCATATCGGCTGAAAATCCTGGTTAGCTCTCTTATTGTCGCAGTGGCCGTTGTTGTCTTCATTTGCACAACCTCTGGCCACTTAGAATAGGTATCCACAACGATCATGAACATGCAACCTTTCATTGGTCCAGCGAAATCTATGTGAATCCTTTCAATATGACAATTCGGCATCGGCCATGATGTAAGTTCGTTCTTCACAGGCATCTTCGCAGCACTTTGACACGCACTGCAACTTTTGACACTGTCTTCTATATCCCGATTTATTTTTAACCAGTAGACACTTCTCCGAGCAAGCATTTTCATTCTTGTTGAACCAGGATGACCTTCATGAAATATTTTCAGTACCTGGCTTGAAGCGCACGTGGGATTACAGCACGAGATCCCATGAAAATCACTCCATCACAGACTGATAAATTTGTTGTACGGCTGTGGAAGGCATGCAAGGTTGATCCAGCCTGGAAACTTGGCCATCTTCATGAAGCAATGGCTTCCATGACCACTTGTAACTCGGTATCCTGTTCGGTCATACCCTGAATGTCTCTTTTTGTTACCGGTAACTCACGTATGACATCGCGTTGAACTCCTGTTACGTCTTCTTCAATCTTGGCGATCACGACATGTTTTTCACCAGCAAGTTTCTTTGACGCGATGAGACGGGATAAGGCGTCGGCCTGTTCAAAGATTTGTATGAACCATGCGCCTTATTACAGACGAGCGAAGACTTCTTCGGGAGTCCGTAGTGGGTGTCAATGCATCTCCAATGCCTCATTCAGCCCGGCTTGAAATCAGCACAGATTCGGATATGCTTATTCTTCTTAGCCACCACGACAACTGGAGCTGCCAAATTGCTGTAGTCGACTTTCTTCAAAACTTCTTGCTGGACAAGATGTTCTAACTCTGCATTCACAGCCTCTTCTTGTGCGAATGAAATCTTCTGTCTACAGAAGGTTGGACGTGTTCCCTGCTTGACCACCAGCTGTGCCATGTCTTTGCAACGTCCCAGCTTTTCTTGAAAACATCAGAAAAACATTTTTCTAAGTCTCTTGATTTCCTTCACTCGGCTTCTGTTCAATTTTGCAGCAGATAGCGTCAAATGCTTCTTGAAAAGGTGGAAGTTGATTCATCCACTCGATGCCCAGCAGTTCTTCAAAATGTTCAGCCACAAAGCAGCGACCATGGCCTGAATATCCCTTGCAGGAGAACTCTACGTCGAATTGACCCATGACTTGAATCGGTGTCCCATTTGCAGCACCCAGAGATGTCGACGATTCATTGAGAAGCGGAGACCCGATTCTTCGCCACACTTCCTTGCTGATCACAGTCACATCTGCACCAGAGTCCAGCTGCATTTTCACCTCTGTTTTACTAAAGTTGACCATAGTGAACCTCCGATTTTCCATTATTTTGTCTTCAACCTTCTTCACTCTAGTTTGTATCTTTCGTTGATTATAACCAGAGTCGTTTAGATTTTTCGGGCAGTCTTTTCTAAAATGAATTTTAGATCCGCAGATGAAACATGCACCACGTGAAGAACTTTAGCCCATCTCTTTGCTAGGGAGATCACGGTTGTTCTTCTTCAACTGCAGCGACGATTGGCGTTGGCCTTGACACAACGTTGGAATCGACCTGTGATTATGTCACACTCTCTTGTCAAATCTTCCAGCGTGCAGGCATCATGCATTTCTAATCTTCGTAACAGCCTGGAGCAAATGTCAGCGTAATAGTAACTGAATAATAAATTCAGTTAAATAATACAAAAATAATTAATAACTGAAAAAAATTAATTAAATTAATTAATAGATTTATTTTTTATCTACCTTGGACTGCAGGGAAAAGAAGCAAGCTCACCGCTCACATACACCTCAACCGAAACCGTAATGAAACATTTCATGATTGGTTGGGTATCCATCTGTGGTGTACCTTGAACAATCACAACCGATCGAGGTAGCCCATTCTTATCTCACCTTTTTCATCAAATGGGAAGCTGTTAGGCATTTATCACATCAGAACCACAGCTTATCACCCTGCAGCAAACGGAATGGTCAAACGCTTTCATCGGCAACTCAAATCATCTTTGCTTTACACAAGAACCAAATAAATCTTACATTTCAAAAGATTTGCCCGCGGACCAAAAATGGCCCGACAAGCCCTTGGATTCGGTCAGCCCTTGGGCATTCAACAAATTATTAAGGAATGTAATTATTAATTAATTTTTAATCTTCAAGTTGTGCGGCTTACAATCCGTCACTAGCTAATTTAATAGCTATCGAAGATATATGTTTTGTAATATATATTATAAGGAAACATAGCGTTGATATGTTTTTACGAGCCACATATATCAGAAACTTGGATGGCTTACAATCCACCACGAAATAATGCAAATATAAATGTCTCAACTTCAGACTCGGATCGGCAACACCGCCTCGCATCATGCCAACTACCTTACCATCTGCGCCACTACCACCGCCATATATATATATAATGTGTTTTTAAAAAACTTCGAATTTTGCTTCACTTGTTTTTTCTCCCAAAAACTTGATGACCGGAGAGAGGTGACATACCTAAGCATTTGAGTGAGCATAAAAGCATTTTCAGTTGTCTGCTGTGACTCTATGAACAAGGCTATTGCTATCAAAATCTGCTGTAAAATGTAATTAATATTGATGAACAAAGAAAACTAAAACCATTTCTTTCCGAAAAAGTTAGTCCAATATGAATACACTGAATCCTCTTTCTGGCTCCATCATGATGTCGCGCGGGGTAGCTTTTCCGCCTTCTTAGCTACGCCTCTGGACACACTAATGCAAGTATCTACTGAATTTTTATTAATCGTATTTAGGCTAATTGTTCATGTCTTTTTTTGTCAATCTAAACAAGCTAAAATTTTACATTGAGGTAATTCTAATATCGTTACTTGATAATAGCTTACAGCTCTTTATACTAAGTGTTTTAAAACTCAAATATCTATATATGTAATATATATCAAAGTATCATATCGTGGATCTTTTTTCTTTTTATCAATTTTATCCGGGCTTGGACTGGCCGCAAAAGCCCTGTAATATCCTATAGTCATTTTTTTATGTTCGCTTGAATTATTACGAAAATAACCTGATTACTAGCCACTAAAAAAAACACGGAAGTCAGGGACGTAAATTCAGCATTTTCCAGGGGGGGAAAAATTTTCCCGCCATTATATAACTTACTGACAGGGTTACCCGCTGTTCGTTTTTGCCAATGAAACGTCAAAGAAATAACAAATTTTTTTGTAATTTTTCAATATTTTCTCATCAATGAAGTTACCTGTATGCCAAATGTTGTTAAAATTGCTCCTGCGGCTTGGATGTGATAAACGAATGCTCTCACACACACATTACCTTTTACATTTATATAAATACGTAGGTACAAGCAGAGAGGGATAGAGAAATGCATCCCCCATCAGAGTATCAATTGAAATTTTTTGGGTATAATACCTTGTTTTTGAAAAACGATCGCAGCTTTTTTGGGAGCAGAAATTGGAAGTCTTTAAATTTTTTATGAAAAATACTTACGACTACCCCTTACCGGTTATCAGCTTTTTGGAAGAGAATATAAAAAATTTTTTGAAGTGAATCCCCCACCAGAAAATTCTGGATTCGTCACGCGCCACTGGGTATAAAAGGGATGAATGATTTAATCATATTGCAGTAAAACAAGTAAAGGAAAAACGAGTTTTTCAACACAAACTTTGATTTCAAATACATTCAATTTAGAAATGCAAAAGATGTTCAATTTTTTTTTTAAATTGAATCATGTATTTTCATCAAATATAAAGCTATGCTGAAAGTTTCAACTTCCTAGCTAGTCAAAATGCTGGTTAAATTTCACTTGCAAGATTTGCGTACAGAGAAAGACACAAAAAAACAGAGATTGTAACCTAAATAAAAGTTTGTAAAAAAGATGTCCAAAATGGGGTGGGTATAATTTTGTTTTATTTTTGTGTAATAAAGAATAACTTTGATGTAGACAGCTGTGATGAAATCAACATTGTATCAATACCACTAATATGGTAAAATTCAACGAGTTCGCTGATTGTATTTTGGCACATAAAACAGCTAATCTTTGGACCAACACTGATACACAAATTATTACTGTGCAGTTATTGGTAAATCTAGCATCGAGCTAAGATATAAAATTGTCTCCAATACGCATTGAATCATCACGAGGTTATGTAAAGTTAAAATTAACATATTATATAGTAAACTCTAAGTAAAAAAAAATTTAATTTTGGAAATCAAGGGGGGCAAATTGTCTATACACGCCAGAAGGATTCCAATACGCATTGCATCATCACTAGGTTAAGTAAAGTTAAAATTAAATAAATATATAGTAAACTCTAGGTAAAAAAATTCAAATTTTGAAAATCAGGGGGGGCAAATGCCCCCCTCTGCCCCCCCCAATTTACGTCTTTGACGGAAGTTTTTAATCTAGAAATTTTTTGAGTCTAACTATAACAAAATGTAAAATTTAGTGTTTAACTGTTCAAACAACAGATAAAGTCTTTGACGCATTAAAGAAAAAATGTTACTGGCCTCCATGTTGCTCTCCCACGGAACAGTCAACTCGATAAGAAGAATTGTCTTGGAATTATTACTGGAAAGCACTTTTCAGCTTTCAGATCAGCAGAAACCCTTCAGTCGTTAGCTGGAAGATGTTTTCTCCCTAGGTGAGGGTTTTTTGGGTGAATCAGCTGCGACAAACCCTCTCTCAAAAAGTAAATCCTCTTTCTTGGCTCCACTTCCATCGAGTTTGCTTTTCGGCATGCCTCTTTGAAAAAAACCAACAGCTTTTGGAAAACGAGGTTGTGGCGCCACACGTGTATCTCCCATAAGAAAGGGAGTAAGGACAAGAAGAAAGAATATGAATCAATGACTGCGACTGACCGCAGCGCTGGCACTCGTCGTTCTCAATTAACTTCCATTTTTTAAATTGTTGGAAGTTGATCAGCGATCATACATCGATCTAATGAGGAACAATAGCCGCAATGGAGCATAGCGCCATATATCTTCCCATGATAGAGACCGCTGGAATATCTCCTCCCACATGGTCCACGCCTTGCTGTGACAATTGTGCACTCTTCACTACTCTCTCACTATCGACTGCTTGACGTCTGTCCTGAACAATTAAGTCAGATTTATCTTGAGCGTTTGCCTTGGACCACCATACATGGTATTTCCATCCAACACCGTGTCGCCCCAATTGAACTGTTCCAGTTCTTTCAGTCCATTGAAAAGAAACCGTGGCATTATCTATTTCAACTCCAGCATTTCATTTGGTTCCGGAGATTAAAGTTGGTTTTTTCTTAGCGTCTCTCTGATTTGTTGAATTATCAAGATGCATCTGAGTTCTCCGTTTGTTGATCTTGAAATCTTCAATGAAACACCGCAATGAAAATCTCAGCTTAACGGTTCTGCCGTAAAGAGCAACAGACATCAATCCCGGAAACAGACCCAACCACTTGCGTGTAAAACGAGCTATCTTTTTTCTAAGTTCTCCACAACTTGTAAACCAATGTCATAGACCGTCAGTGGCCAGATCATTTTTGGCACTAAAACAAATTACAAAATCCACACTTTGAAACTGCTCTGAAACGGAGCAGCATTAATACTTTCCATGGAAACAGTTGCCATCCGGAGAATAAAAACACCTTGATCGACGTCATTGAGGGATTTACAGTACCATCTCACGAGACTTTTCACAGGTTCGTCGCTCACTGTTGGAATCTCGTTACCATCAACAGAGAAAACGGTATATTTGTCAATTTTACCACAACGCAGGGAGAAACTTCTCGATTTAGATGTAATAAAACTTATTCTGCATAATTTGAGTAAATCGCTGAAGACATCGAGAGTTCGTCTCACTTATTCAAAATAATTGTTGTGTCGTCCATGAAAGCTCTCAGAGGTGGCATGAAAATACCTCGGCCAACATAAACATCTTCTACCCTCGCACCAACTAAATTCAGAAGTAGCTTCATTGCTAGCACGAACAATATTTGAGAAATAGAGCACCCCATAGCCATACCGACCTGAAGACGAAACCAATCGGTTGAACACGTTTTTGGCAATAATCTCAGGTGAAAATCCCGAAAATACTGTCGTAGAATATCTATAACGAACTCTGGAACATGTTACATCGTCAAAGCTCTCCAAATCAGCTGGTGACGAACCGCTCAATATGCATTCGCAAGATCGAGCCAAACGATGTGCAAACTCAGTCGTGTATGTATGTATGTATGTATGTATGTATGTATGTATGTATGTATGTATGTATGCAGTGTTGTTCGGTAACGAAGTAAAAGTAACGCGTTACATTACTTAAGTACATCAGACGTACTTTTGCCTGTAACGGAGTACAGATTATTTTCAGTACTTTTTACTTGTAACGAAGTAATATTTTCGGACTTACTCTTACTTCGTTACTTTTCCAGGACAAACCGTTACAAAGTACTGTAAAAAATTAATAAAACGACATAAAGTCTAAATCGATGTTGTATTAATTATCTATGATTATTAACGTATGCATTTTCAAACCCCATTTTACTTTTATGTTAGTAGTTAGTAGTATTGATGCTTGTGGGTGGAGCTAAGATTTTCGCGGTCATACTTGTTTTGGTGTATTGTTCGAGATTACCTACTATGGAATCTTGCAAAAGAGCGAACGTGAGCAGTGGTGGCGATGATAGGCGCGTAGCAACAATGAACTTAATAAAGAACGCCCATGGCCATATTTAGTTAAAATGTTCAGATTTCTAAAACGTCCAGGTTCACATGCTTGCTGGGCAAACCTAAAGTAAAGTAATTATGTGTTCAGCATTCCACAATTCTCCGTCAAACTTGAAGAAACACGTGATACGCGTGCATCCAGCGCATGTATCGAAATACGAAAAATTGACAAAAAGGCACGTAAAAATAGAATTTTTTCATTAGTTTGCGTGTTACCAATTAGTTTATCAGTTTTATCAACGCAGTAGCGTTTGAAAGACGATGGAATTATGATAAAATAGAGTTAGATGATTGACGAATAACCATTACAAAAAGCGGCTTCAGTACTTTTACTTTAAAAGTAACTTTAAAGTGCTGTTACTTTTTACTTTTACTTTTACTTAAGTACATTTTTTAGCAAATACTTTTACTTTTACTTAAGTAACTTTTTGAGGCGTTACTTGTACTTTTACTTAAGTACTGAAACACAGTACTTTTTCCAACACTGTATGTATGTATGTATGTATGAATGTATGTATGTATGTATGTATGTATGTATGTATGTATGTATGTATGTATGTATGTATCTATGTGAAAACTCTTCTTTGAGCAAGTTCGTCAGAGGTCTTCAGAGGAAGACCCTCCCAGCGTTTCGGCCTTTTTCCTGACGCTACCACGGGAGGGCGGGCCACGGCCGTTGATCAGACGGCCGTCCCCTGACAAAATTTGTGTATCACATGCCGTTTTCGACCAGAACCAGATAACCGGCAAATCTACAAAGTAACAGAACCAAGAAGTCATTTTTAAACCGTCAAGCAACTGTACCAAGATGAGAAACTGTCTTTCAAACGCCGGAACTTGAGCATGTAGTAACTGTACTATCCACCAAACTGCCAGATTCCGAGACCAAAAGAAACATTCACCTTCGGAACTTCGAGCCATGCCACCACTTTCACCAAACGAGAAACACCACAAACCATAATGGCAGGAAACAATGTTTCGATTATTTTCTAAACGCTAGCAACTTTCCTTCTATTGCAAACAACCGAAACTTTCGCCGGCAGCCATAACGCGACTTCGTCCCTGAACTTGTAAACAAAGGAGGAGCTAACACTGTCGTACGGAAGCCAGAAGTGGCTGTTTAAATGTATTATCTTCTTTTTCATTCCTTTGCATCCATATCCAAAAAGAAGCTGTTTCTGCTCTTTCAGCTATTTTCTTGATAGCTTGAGATTTTTCCGACTCGACATTCCGAGAGCTACAAGCAATTTGACGAGTGAGCGACCGGCTAAATCCCTGGCGCCTACTTCAACTGGAAAAATCTCGACTCTATATCCCGCACGCTCCAAATCTTGGGCAAGGATTCTGTAACGTTCTTCTTTCAAGATATTCGAGGCTTCCATGTTGCTTTCTCATGGCACTGTTAGTTCGATGAACAGCAACATCTTGGCCAAACTGGAAAAAATGACAATGTTCGGTGTCAATCCGCTGCTGCGAACCAATTCCGGAAAGCAGTCTTCATCTTTTAAGTCTGCTGATATCCTCTAGTCATTTGCCGCATCAAGCAACGATTCTCTTTCGTATGTATGTGTGTGTGCACTCCTGAAGAGCTTTTCTGTGGAGGTCATTAGAAGAAAACCCCCCCTCGAGCAAACGTTTCAGCTCTTTAATTTCTTGACGTTCTAAGGGGGGCGAGCCACGTTCGACGGACGAACGTCCTCCGGCAGAAAATGTCTTTGTTCTTTTCCGACATCGAATTTCTATCGTTCCTTGCATCGTGGCAGATATTTATCATGCAAATAAACTCGCGACGTTAAAGAAATTCAGACTATTCAAGTGAAAAAACCTTCTACGACATAACGGCTTCGCTTTCGTAGCGGCACTTAATATCGCCACGTAAACAAAGACGAAGCAATTCTATTCTTGCGGAGCGGAGAGAGCGGCTTCTAAATTTGGAAAATCTTCTTTTTTCTCTCTTTGAGACCAAATCCAGAATGAAGCCGATTCTGCTGCTTCAGAAATCTGTTTAATTGCACGGGTCCGCTCTCTGTTAGACATTCCCAGGGCCTGCAGCAACTTTAGCAAAGATTTACCAACCAAACCGCGTGCTCCGACTTCAACAGCAAAAAGCTCAGCTCTTGCGCCATTTGCTTCCAAATCCAACACCAATTCTCTGTATTTTTCTAATTTCATGATGTTACTGGCCTCCATGTTGCTTTCCCAAGGCACTGTCAACTCGATGAGAAGAAATGTCTTGGCCAGACTCGAAAAAACAACTATGTCTGGCCTTTTTCCACTTTCCTTTATTGAAACTGGGAAGCACTTTTCCGTTTTCAGATCGGCAGAGACCCTCCAGTCGTTCGCCGCATGGAAAACATTCTCTCCTTCCGTGAGGGTTCTCTTTGGGCGATTTAGCTGCGGCAATCCCTCTCTCAAAAAATAAATCCTCCTCCTAGGTTTCACCTCCATTGAGTTGGCTTTTCGGCAGGCCTCTTTTACAAATCCCAGCAGCTTTTGGAGGACAAGGTTGTGGCGCCACGTGTATCTACCATGAGAAAGGGAATAGGAGCAGGAGGAAAGAATATGAATCAATGACTGCGACTGACCGCAGAGCTGACACTCATCGTTCTCAATTAATTTCCATTTCTTTAAATTGCTGGCTGTTGGCAGCTGATCATACATCGATCTAATGAGGAACGATAGCCGCACTGGAGCATAGCGCCATATATCTTCCCATGACAGAGACCGCTGAACTGTCTCCTCCCATCTGGTCCAGTCGCCTTGCTGTGACAATTGTGCGCTCTTCGCAACTCTCTCGCTTTCTATCGCTTGCTTTCTGTCCTGAACAATCAAGTCTGATCTTTCCTGAGCGTTTGCCTTGGACCACCAGAGATGGTGGTTCCATTCAACACCATGCCGCCCCAACTGAGCTGCTCCGGTCCTTTCAGTCCACTGGAGAGAAACCGTGGCATTCTCTATTTCAACTCTAGCATTCCATTTGGTTCCTGAGATTAAAGTTGGTTTTACCTCAGCGACTCTCTGATCCGTTGAATTATCGAGCATCATTTGAGTTCTCAGTTTGCTGATCTTGAAATCTTCAACAAAAGACCGCAATGGAAGTCTCAGCTTGGCTGTTTTGCCGTAGAGAGCCACAGACGTCAATCCCGGAGGCAGACCCAACCATTGACGTGTAAAACGAGCTATCTTTTTTTCTAGTTTCTCCACAACTTGCAGACCAACTTCATAGACTGTCAGAGGCCAAAGCAGTCTTGGCACTAAAACAAATTGCAAAATCCACACTTTGAACCTGCTCTGAAGCGGAGCAGAATTAATACTTTCCATGGAGACAGTTGCCATACGGAGAATAGAAGCACCCTGATCAACATCATTCAGGGATTTACAGTACCATCTCCCGAGACTTTTCACTGGTTCGTCGCTCACTGTTGGAATCTTGTTACCATCAACAGAGAAAACGGTGTATTCGTCAATTTTACCGCGACGCAGGGAGAGACTTCTCGATTTGGATGCTTTAAAACTCATTCCGCACCATTTGAGTAGATCGCTGAAGACATCGAGTGTCCGTCTCATTGAAATACACTTATTCAAAATAATTGTATTTGTATGTATGTATGTATGTATGTATGTATGTATGTATGTATGTATGTATGTATGTATGTATGTATGTATGTATGTATGTATGTATGTATGTATGTATGTATGTATGTATGTATGTATGTACTAGCAGTGCCCGTAGCGGCTTCGCTCGCATGAAATTAGAGAATTTGAACCGTGCATCCAAAGGTGTCGGCTCGGCCCGTCGACAACTTGGCCCAGTCCGTTTCAAAACCAAAATTCCTGGCATGGCACGGCCCGTCTAATTTGGGCCCGGCCCGTTTTTACAGGCCTAGAAATTCTATATACTTGATGAAAAACTTCGGCCCGTCCCACCTTGACTTCAGGCTTGGCCCGGCCCGTCTGAAGACCCTAAAATCACTAAAATGTCTATATGCTTAGTGAAAAACCTCGGCCCGTACCATCTTGATTTAAGGTTTAGCCTGGCCCGTAAAAAGACCCTAAAATAACGGCTTGGCCCGACCGGTGATAAACTGGACTCAGCAACTTTTAACCGGGACAAAACCTCAAAATACTAAGTTTTACATCTGTAATGCTTGCAGTTGTTAAGTAGCAGTTATTTTAAAATCAAATAACCCTTATTTTGACCCCACATTTGAATTCATGGAAACCAAAGTTTAAACAAGTAAATTAAAAACGAATTTTTAAAACCAATGCTCTTATATGTAATTAAAACACAAATTTTGCAATCAATTTTTTCTTATATTACTTTTTTATTTTATATTAAAGTCGAAATATCTTAATTATATCGAAATATCGAAATTAATTAAAATTAACTGAATTAATTGACTTATTGTAAAACTAATAATTGAATATTGCATTGTCTTCTATTTTGAGCATGTGTGCAAAATTTGAAAAAAATCTATCATCAGGAAGTGACTCAAAAATTGATTGCAAGATTTGAAACAGACAGAGAAACAAACAGACAGACAGAGAAACAAACAGACAGACAGAGAAACAGAGACGACGAGTTAATAAAAGCATTGGTAAAAAATGGTGAAACGCGTATATCTTTTTTTTTTGAGTACATACTAAGTATTAATTTTTACATCTGTAGCAATTACAGTTGTTGAGTAGCAGTTACTTTAAAAACCAAATAACCCTATTTCCACCCCACATTTGAAGTCCTGGAAACCAAATTTTCAAAAAATGGTTAAAGACGTATATCATTATTTTTAGAGTAGAAACCAAATACTAATTTTTACTTTTGTAGCATTCACAGTTTTTGAGTAGCAGCTACTTTAAAAAACCAAGTAATCCTATTGTCCACCCCATATTTAAGGTCCTGGAAACCAAATTTGTAAAAAATGGTGAAACACGTATATCTTTATTTTTAGAATAGAAACTAAATACTAATTTGTACATCTGTGGTATTTACAGTTTTTGAGTAGCAGTTACTTTAAAAAACAAATAACCCTAATTTCCACCCCACATTTGAAGTCCTGGAAACCAAATTTTCAAAAAATTCTAAAACACGTATTTCATTATTTTTGTAATAGAAACTAAATACTAATTTTTACTCCTGTAGCATTCACAGTTTTTGAGTAGCAGCTACTTTAAAAACCAAATAACCCAATTTTCCAACCCACATTTGAGGTCCGGGAAACCGAATTTTCAAAAAATGGTGTAACACGTATCTTTATATTTTTCAAGAAGAATCCATATACCAAATTTCAAAATCTCCTCATTTTTAGTTTTCGAGATATACATTGTTTTAGAAAAAAAGTTTATTTTCCAGTTTCTTCCCCTCAAAGAGCACAATTTTCAAAAATCCTTTCTTAGTGGATGCTTAAGCAATAAAAGTAATTTAAGTTCCAAATTTCACGTTCCTAGGATGAGGCGTTTGAGCTCGGCGTTGATTATCAGTCAGTCAGTCAGTCAGGACATGTTCTTATATATATATATATATATATATAGATGTATGTATGTATGTATGTATGTATGTATGTATGTATGTATGTATGTATGTATGTATGTATGTATGTATGTATGTATGTATGTATGTATGTACTAGCAGTGTCCGTAGCGGCTTCGCTCGCATAAAATTAGAGAATTTGAACCGTGCATATACATAGTAGAGTACTGCACGGATCAATTTTTTAGGTCTCGGCTCGGCCTCGTCGACAACTTGGCCCAGCCCGTTTCAAAAACAGAAATTCCTGGCCCGGCACGGCCCGTCTAATATGGGCCCGGACCGTTTTTACAGGCCTACAAGTTCTATATACTTGATGAAAAACTTCGGCTGTCCCACCTTGACTTCAGGTTTAGCCCGGCTCACGGGCTTCCCTTCGACGTTTTGAGTCTTTAGCCAAAAAACTAACAAATACAAAATGGGCAATTATATTCAATGGAGTTTGCGTACAAGAATATATATATATATATATATATATATATATATTTATATATATATACGACTCTACCAGGAAACGAACCCACGTGTCTAAGGCAACACCGCCTCGCCTAAATGCAAGCGCTCTTACCAACTGAGCCACCGACCATCACAATATATATATATATATATATATATATATATATATATATATATATATATATATATATATATATATATATATATATATATATATATATATATATATATATATATATATATATATATATATATATATATATATATATATATATATATTCTTGTACGCAAACTCCATTGAATATAATTGCCCATTTTGTATTTGGTAATTTTTTGGCTAAAGACTCAAAACGTCGAAGGGAAGCCCGTGGTTGGGAAGATAGACTATTAACGAATTCCTTGTTTGCAGCCGTATTTACGTTTATTTGTGAAAAAATTTAAAAAGACAATTATGTTATAAAATAAATAAAATAAACTAAAAGGTGTAACTTATAAGTTTAAAGTTATAAACAGGGCTAACGCGTTTCGAGAGTTAGTTTGTCATCATCAAAGCCCGAAAAAAAACAAAACATGGATAGAATAATGAAAAGTGAAATTAGTTAAAACCGATAATGAAACAAAACAATAATATTAATTTTTCGAGAATGACATGTTAATTTATTTTACGGAGATATTAAAAATAAATTATATAATAAAACTGTTATACATTTAAAAAATACGGTCGTAAAGCAAAATCTATTAATTGTCAAACGACAGATCTACGTCACATCTCGCGCAACCATGACATTGTTAAAACGGAAACCATCTCTGAAGAATTGCCAAAATTAAATTAATTAATTAAAATGCCAAGTTATTTTACACAAAACGTTATCGTCGACGTCGCATAGTTATATTGTCACAATGCAGAGCTGCCGCCATTCTTGCCAAAAGAACATTTTCATCATTAACTGTTTCATTTATCGAAATAATCTCATCAGGCACAGCTGAAATAGCACGGTCGTCACACAATGTCGTTTCTACCGAAACCCGATCGCACGTAGATGACGATTGTCGCGGACCGGCTGGCCAACGCTTTCGTGTCGAGAGCCGTTACTGCTCTCACCGCCGCCACTTTCAGGGTCCACGACATGATCCATAGCAGATGTCGACATGGACGAGGGGCCGATATCCAAGTTATCTTCAGCAGGATCACCACACCGCTCCTCGCACGGCTCGAAGGAAGAAAATGAAGTGTCCGCATCAAAAAAGATATCGGTGGCAGGACTTGGAACGGGACGACTGGAAACGGGCTCACCACTGTAGCCACTGTGTAATTCAAAATCAGTCGCACCACCTGTAACTCCACCGACAATCTCAGGACACTGGGTACAGGTAGAAGTTAATTTTACCGAAGAATTGTTAAGTTTGGGCTTTATAATTTTGACCTCACAAGTTAGAGTTTTATAATCTCCAAATAGTTGTAACGTGAGATTAAAGGCATCTCGCTGAATGTTCATGATATATATATATATATATATATATATATATATATATATATATATATATATATATATATATATATATATATATATATATATATATATATATATATATATATATATATATATATATATATATATATATATATATATATATATATATTCTTTAAGACAAGCTCGATTAAAAATGAGTCTCCATTTAGCCGCTATGAGTTTTATAGATACTTTCTCAATATTTCGGAACAACGTTTTTTGTCTACTGCAACACGTATTAAGAAAAGTATTAACATTTAAAACCTTCTTTAGTTCAGACTTACGGGCCGTTTCGGCTTTCGCCATCTTCAGAGTCTGTAAATACAATCGCGTAAAAGGAGGCAAAAGATAAGAAAACATGTAATAACTAAATATACAAATAAACTAATATTCTCATGGAATTATCTTAATAGAAGGATATTATTAAAAATAATCAAATTTAGACACTGTAATTAAATTAACGTACATAAAATGAACTGGAGTTATGAGGATAAAATAAGTATAATTAAAAACGTTTAATTAAAAGATAAAATAATAGTAACAGTAATAATTATAATAATATTAATAAAAGCAAGTATTATGATAATAAATGATTAAATTAAGTCGAAATTACATAAGATATTTAAATAAATAAAATCAAGAATATCTCCGCTTTCGTCGAACAGTGATGTTCTCGTTTGAAAGTAAATGGAGGAAGGAATTGGATGAGTTCGAACAATTGTCATCAATCGGACATTCTTCTTCGACACAGGTGCGCGCGGTATCATCAGGACTAACAGGTTGATCCAAGTCATCAACAACGGTCGTGAAAAAACAAGGACTTTCTGTGAGGATATTTTCTAAAGTATCTTTAGATGACGGATCTTGCGTTGTATCGAAATATTGCGAAAAAGAGCATGCGTCCAAAACGTCAGGACTGTTTGTATTATACACTTATAAAAAAATGGAAAAATTATCTTGTTGATATATTTAGCTAAATGATATGTAGGAGTAGGGCATTGAGAGATTATTGGACGTAAAGGATTACCAACTTTGTGAGTTTTCACCATACCGTATAAGTAACCAGGTGCAAAATCTTCTATTAAAATAGACATTTTATCTTCGTCGAGACAATTATTTAATTTTCGAATTAAAACATCGACTCTTTGTTTAATTGCAAAAGTTGGATCTTTTGTAATTTTCAGAAATTTATTTGTATCAGCAACTAGTTCATTCAGTTTCATCAGATATTCAGAGTTGTTCATAATGACATAGCTTTGAATTTTATCAGCCCTGAGTATTACTATATTAGGATTAGATCGAAATGATTTAGCCGCGTGTCTGAGATGAGTTGGAATACTGGAATGAAATGGACGATACCTGTTAATTTGTCCCTCGCGTAGCAACTCGATTCTTAAAGAATCATCAAACATAATCAGTCCAACTTCTCGCAATGAATGGAGTTTTTCAAAAAGAATTTCCAGCTCTGTTTTTTTGTTTGTTTGATCGTACTTTTTGCAGATATGAAAGTTAAATCCAAGATTTAAAAAATCACGTTCGACGGGAGAAGGAGAGGCTTATAAAACAATCAGTAAAATCCTTCAGTAGAAACGAACCGGAGTATAATTTACTGAGTTTTTTGGTAATAATACTTCATTTAACTCGCTCCAATTTGATAAATTGTTCTTGTGTAAATTGAAGAAAAGATTGTGAAGCTTCTTGGTCACAACATACAGAAGAAACGTCATTCAATAACTTTTCATAACTCAAATTAAGTTCTCGGAATGTACATTCGGCAGAAGTATACTCCTCCGTAACTGTATGCGCATGTTTCTAGCATTAAACGGAGTTAATTGTTTTGCCATTTTCGAGCGGTTTTTATTATTAAATGGAGACTCATTTTAAATCGAGTTTGTCTTAAAGAAAATCTTATGCCATCTTACATTATTAATATATATATATATATATATATATATATATATATATATATATTTCAAATAATTAGGAACAAGATGTTCTTTCAGACACGCTTTATTAAAGACTATGGCCCATTTCTTATTACAAACTTTTTCTATCAAACGTGAAACTTTTCGAAAATCGGAAATACCAAGACACTTTTGAACAAACTGGTATATATTTTTATTAATGTTATGGTCATGAGCAGACCTGCAGGTTTCGGCTTTATTAGCCATCATCAGAACTCATAAAACTAATTTACAGCTACAACGAAAATATATAAAGTGGTGTGGCGAGACATATCAGATATGTTTACACATCAATCGAGGTCAAAGTACAAAGAAGAGTAAAAGCAAATTATGAAAACCGCTAAGAAACAACCAAAAAATTTTTTGCCTCGGAGTAAATAAATAAACAAAAAATAAACAAAAAATAAGAAAAAATAAAAAATTACATGTGTTAAAATATACAACCAAATTAAGTAGTAAAATATAACTATTAAAAGAAAATTACTAATAAAAGCAAAGAGGTAAAATAATAAAATAAGAATTTAAAGCTACAATTTAAAGATAATAGGATATCGATAAAATTGAGAGTTTAATTAAAAGTTGAAAATGATCAACGTCTACGTATAGTAATATTACAGTTATCGATCAAATGCGGACACATCGCACCAGTCCCATCACCATCACACAGGTCAGCAGTCTCGAGGCCTCGAGGAGGTTGGCTCATGGCTGACAAACCAGTGGAGCACTGTTCGACCGCGTCCAACGCTTCAATATGGTTGGTAGATGGAGGAAAGGAAACAGGACCACAAACTGGGCCGTTGTCGTATTGGTCGCAAGGATGATCATAACTGTGATAAGATACATTTGTAGTCTTGGTTGGCGAACTCCTAGTACGGAGTTCAGATAAATCAGAAAAGGAGATGCGAGGTGTAACAAAAGGAGAATGCGGGAGAACAGTGAATAGCGGAGTCCTTGGCATGTCGGCAGGGCACAATTCGGTTGAATTTGGAACATCGATAGAGTTGGTAGGGTCTATTTCGTTGGCAGCGTCTATTGCGTTGGCAGACAAAGGAGATAAACCTCGACGAGAAATGGAACCGTTGTCGTACTGGTCACAAGGATGGTCGTAACTGTAATGGGAAACACCTGTAGTTTTGGTTGCCGAACTCCTAGTACGGAGTACAGATAAATCTGAGAGCGAGAGACGAGGTGTGACAAAGGGAGAAAGCGGGAGAACAGTCGATGGTGAGGCCTGTGGCATATCACCATTCACCGGGTCCGAAGAAGGCCGGCAGATGGCCGACGGATCGATAAAGCACTGTTCGATCAAACGCACAGCCTCAATGCAACTGGTATCATCCACAGAACTGGCAGACGGAGGACCAGTAGGCCGATCGCAGTTTGGCAAACCACAAATTTCAATAAGGTTAGCATGGTCCATTGCGCCGGTGGACGGAGCACAAGAAACCGGATCACAACATGGGCTCTTGCCATGCCTGTCAAGTGCATGGTCGTTCAATATGCAAGTGTTGGGGGCAACAGCGGATGACGAGCCCTGCGGCACACCAACGCTGTGGCACTGCAAGTGGTGCCTATTGTTGAATAGTTTAAGGGTCCGTCCAAAATGGTCATCTTGGACGTTTAGTATTGGTTTATCCCGGACAATGTAGAGGGCCTCGGCAATTTTTAATCGAGAGGGGTCAGCCTCGTGATGGAGAATAACAGTGTTATCGACGAGTGTTTGTCTGTTGAGTTTTGTGTTGTGAGCCAGTTGCGAATGCGTTGTAATACTGCCACCCTGTAAATGCATAGTAACCCGGCGGGAGAGCGTAGTACGTGTCTGGCCAATGTAGGTAGCAATGACATCATGCGGTGCAGGACAAGTAAATTTATAAACTACATTTGTACACTGGAAAATGCTGGCGTGACGAGGACTATTTTTCATGATAAGGCTGTGTGATTTTCTGTCTTTATAATATATGGAAAATGACAGTCTATGTCGGAGTCGATCTTTAACTTTAACGCAACTTGTAATAATTTGACGTAATATTCTCTCATCAAGACGGTAATTGTCATGCATCTGGGAACAGTAACGGATATCAACAGTCCTGACGACATCATTAGGAGTGTTTGCTGGAATGCCAGAAATCTTTTTATTCACAAATCTTTTCACAACAGAATCAACCATGGTGTTGGTGTAGTTATTGTTGATCAACAGCGTTTTGAGACGTTTGACTTCTGTGTGAAATTTACACCAATCTTCTGACAGCCCATAAGCTCGAGCAAGAAGGTTATGTATAACACTCTCTTTGTATATATCAGAACAGTAGCCGGCACCGTTCATGCAAAGACCCTCGGAGGAAGGCTTGACGTACATTTCATGTGCAAGGCCAGAATCCGTTTGAGAGACCAACACGTCCAGAAAAGGTAACGTATGATTACAGTCGCTATATTCGATTGTAAAATTCAACACAGAGTATATATATATATAAAAGGCAAACGGCAAAGGTTTGTTATTTATGCATTGCTACACCATTCATCCGATCGTAATGCAATTTTCACACCAGCTTGAAAGGCAATGGGAGGTGTTTTTGAAAAAAAATTGAAATCGAACACAAAATCAGCAGAGGGGAGCCAAAATATCATTCCAGGCCAAAAGTGACTATATACGACCATCAAAGGTAATTGCGCAATAAAATTCAAATTTAGTTTACGTAACAACTTTTGAAAGCTTCGAGCAATTTTTAGCCAGTTTTAACAAATCTATTTTACGTTTTGAAGGGCTAAAAGAAGTTAGGAAAGAAAATAAAAGAGAAAATAAGCGGGAACGGGAAAGCAAGCGGTAACGGGAAAGCGACCGGGAACGGAAAGCGACCTAGAGCGGAAAAGCGACCAGGAACGGGAAAGCGACCGGGAACGGAAAAGCGACGGAGCGGGAAAGCGTCAGGGAGCGGGAAAGCGACCGGGAGTGGAAAATCGACCGGGAGCGAGAAAGCGACCGGGAACGGGAGAGCGAGCGGGAGCGGTGAAGGAAACGGGAGCGAGAGATACAAACATTTAAAAAACCTCTAAAAACTCCAGGTACCCCCGCTAGTTTATTATAATTGTTGTAAAAATAGATTTAACGTGATAAAAAACTGAAAATTTATTAGCTATACCTTTGTGTGAACCCATCGTCTTGATCATGTAAAGAATAAAGCAGATGTTTGTGTTTTAATCGAGCGTCAAAAATTTCTTTTTTCCCTGTAAAAAGAGAATTCAATTTCATTGCTCTGTTTGCTCTTTCTAGACATTTTCGTTGTTGACATGCTTGAACAGATGGAACCCATGGTGGGTTATCGTATGGATCACTTGATACAGAATCGATAGGATTTGATAGAAAGTATTTTTTGTAATTTTTTAAACGAGATCTGTTTTCAATCAAAATTGTTTCCGCTATACTTTTATTCTCAGCTGTGTCTGGAACAATATGAAATGTAGTATGCATCTATCAGTTTAGCTTAGCTCTATCTATCGTAAAAGTGTGTTTATTTTTGTACAAAATGACGCTTGTATGACGCTCCCAAAATACATTAAAAAATTCTATTACCAATTAAAATTTCAACCAAAAACGTGTTTATCCAGTATAAAATAAGTAATAATCTATAGCCTTAAATTTAATTAATTATTTATTATTTTTTCCATAAGTCTTTTTATAATGCTAAAAATATGGGCATTAGCCTATCGCTCGTATATTTTGATGATTAGGCATAATTCCAGCTATTGCAAAAACCTTTAAAAGATTGTAGTACCTTGGAATAGAAAAATAAAGCTTCTTAGCTAGAAAGACTGGTTTACACAGTATCACTTCACTAAAAGCCTTTAATACAGATATTAGACATGACCATTATGACCTTTAGTCCCGTTCAGAACTTGCACACGTTGCCGTTAGAGCGGTCTGGACCTACTCGAGTTTCGAAGTCAACTTTCTTCTACAATATACCCCCTTCGAGACCCTAACAACCTAAACAAGATGGCTGCTTTCTTGAGCAATGAATTGACAAGATTAGCCAATCAGCTTGTGCCAGACCAATCCGTCCGTCTTAAACCTCGAACGTCTTATCCAAAAAATGCCTTACAGCTATGCGGAAACTACGCTGCTAGAAAAGAAAACTCGAAAAATCAAAAATAAACAATGATCAATGGCACGCCCAGTAACGTATTTATCAAAGTCTCCTGAAACATAAAATATGGCCTGTGGTGCGTTCTCAACATAATGGCTGGAGGCAGAATACCTTCAGGAGAAAGCATCACGGCCAACCAATTTCAGACATTTTTTATCAAAAAAGTCGCCCGTTTCCGTGTATCAACCACTACAGCTGGTTCTCTTCCATCGGGTTTGCTTGATCTGTCGGTCAGACATGGCCCGTTAAAATTCCAGCCAATGACTGAAAACAAGGTGATGATGCTCATACGTCGACTACCAAACTCGATACTAACATGGCTTTTCACAGACCGTCATCAATTAGTTTTGGTCGTAGTTGACGGATCGTATGTTTCTGGTCAAGCATGGCGGCCTGACATCTGCAGCTGCATCTTTGGACTACGGCATTCTACAGGGTTCAGTTCTGGGCCCGTTTTTATTTTCTTTATACACCGGGGACATTGGACAAATCTTTGGTCTAATACCTCCAGTACCATCTTTATGCCGACGTCACTCAGATTTATAGGCACTGCACTCCTGACTAAACAGCGGAATTATCAGTAAAATGTCGACCTGCGTTAAAGACATTAGTCGTTGGATGTTCAAGAACTGCTTGCAACTCATTTAATGTTATTAAATGTACCCGATTTTCAACTTCCTTTTTACAGTGTCTTTAGTTGTTTCGAACTCAAAAATTGTGTAATAACATTTTTTTTAAATGAGTTTATTGAGCAAAAAAATTATAAAATTAAAAGTATTTTTCAAATCAACAAAATTTCTATTTCTAATAAAATGCTTATAGGAGGTCGTGGGTAATCCTCGAATTGAAAAATGCAAGTGAGCTGCGAATGGGCAAAAGGGTAAATCGCGAACTTATTGCGAAAAGATTTGGTGCGAAACAAGGTATAATTTGCGTAATTTGCGAACACATTTTCACAATAATGCGAATTATAATATTAAATTATTTATGACATTATTCGTCGGAGTAGATTAAATAAATAATTAAATTAATAATAAGAAACTATGTAGAGTAAAACCAATTCGTATATACCATAACTAGCAGTGCCCGTAGCGGCTTCGCTCGCATGAAATTAGAGAATCTCGATCCTTCCCACCTTCATTTAAGGTGAGAAGGGTCATCGGAAGATACTAACTGTCACCACCAGTAACCCTAAAATAACGGCTTGGCCCGTCCGTCCGGTGATAAACTAAACTCATCTACTTTTAACCGGTACAAAACCTCAAAATACTAATTTTCACATCTGTAGCACTTACAGTTTTTGAGTAGCAGTTATTTTAAAAACAAATAACCCTTTTTCCATGACCACAGTTCTGGGAATAATATCTTTGGCGGGAAACCTTCGTATTTCCTGGTGACGAACTCTTAGTACAGAGTGCAGATATAATACATTGTAATGGACATTCAGGTTTGTGCTCCACAGGGGAAACAGGGGCTACCTCAGTTGAGTATGCTGGCCTGGAATATATAAATAAATCTATATATATAAAAGGCAACGTATGTTCATTAATAACGCCAAAACCAATGAAGGGATTTGCACGAAATTTTACATAATAAACATTTACCACCTAACAAATAATCTCATTTATTTAAAAAAATTGTTTTGAATGTTTTTAGAAAATTAATTTTTAGAAATATTTTATCTATGCAATTTTAGAAAATTAATTTTTAGAAATATTTTATCTATGCAATTATATCGCGGCTTAACGAGCTTAGGGTTGCTTTCGACTTCTGTTCCGTCGTTGTTGGTTGTCGCGATTTCTCAAAATCAAAAGTGAGTATTATTTTACTTATATCAATTATATCAATATATCAAAAGTAATATATAATATACTATATACTATACTATTATTTTTTTAATTACTGTATATCGTTCAAATGTTTTTGAATGTTTTAGAAAATTAATTTTTTTAAATATTTTCGCTATTGTATCAGAGCTATGTTTTGTTTACATTCGCTGTTTATCGTCTCGGTTTCTCGAAATCAAAGTAATTTAAAAACTTAGGCTACTATTCTTATATTATTTACTTAGGCTACTATTTTTATATTATTTAATTGTTAATTATTGTTGTGTATATATTAAATTGTAAATTGTTTCGGTCGTTGTGTGTCAGGCTATCATTATCGCTCTACCAGTCTAACCACTCTAACCAATCTAACCACTCTAACCTCTAACAGATATTATTTTGTGCTACTTTTAGTCTAACAGATATTATTTTGTGCTTACAGACAAGAAAATTGAAAAATTTATTGTGAGTGAGTATATCAATATAACTATTAATGTATTTTAAGTATAATAGTATAACTATTAATGCACCTTATGGAAAAACAAAAAACATTGTGTATCAGAAAGCTTTGCAATAAAATGACTGTATGTGTTTGTTGTATTTCTTTTAATTAAAAATCAAAAGTATCTGCATAAATGTTTCAATAGATGCAAAGATGCCCGGGCAAACGAGCGGTTAAGGAAACGGGAGCCAGAGAGAAAAACGATAAAAAAACCTTTAAATTCCCCGGGCAACGCCGGGTAACCCAGCTAGTATAAATATAAATATAAATGTAAATGTAAATGTAAATGTAAATGTAAATGTAAATGTAAATGTAAATGTAAATGTAAATGTAAATGTAAATGGCCTGGAATATCTATATATATAAAAGGCAACGTCTGTTCATTAATAACGCCAAAACCAATGAAGGGATTTGCACGAAATTTTACATAATAAACATTTGCCACCTAACAAATGTCTTTTTTATTTAAAAAAATTGTTTTGAATGTTTTTAGAAAATTAATTTTTAGAAATATTTTCGTCTATGCAATTATATCGCGGCTTAACGAGCTGAGAGTTGTTGTCGCCTTCTGTTCCGCCGTTGTTGGTTTATTTTACTTATATCAAAAGTACTATATACTATATACTATACTATTATTTTCTTTAACTTTTTTAATTACTGTATATCGTTCAAATGTTTTTGAATGTTTTAGAAAATTAATTTTTTTTAAATATTTTCGCTATTTTATCAGAGCTATGTTTTGTTTACATTCGCTGTTTATCGTCTCGGTTTCTCGAAATCAAAGTAATTTAAAAACTTAGGCTACTATTCCTATATTATTTAACTAGCAGTGCCCGTAGCGGCTTCGCTCGCATGAAATTAGAGAGTTTGAACAGTGCATCCATAGTAGAGATCAATTGTTTAGGTCTCGGGTAGGCCCTTCGACAACTTAGCCCAGTCCGTTTTAAAAACCCGAACTCCTGGCCCGGCACAGCCCGTCTGAATTAGGCCCGGCCCCTTTTTACAGGCCTAGAAGTTCTATATACTTGATGAAAAACTTCGGCCCGTCCCACCTTGACTTCAGGTTTAGCCCGGCCCAAATAAAACCCTAAAATCACTAAAACATCTATATACTTGGTGAAAAATCTCGGCCCGTCCCACCTTGATTTAAGGTTTGGCCTGGCCCGTGTGAAGACTCTAAAATAAAGGCTTGGCCCGGCCGGTGATAAACTGTACTTAGCTACTTTTAACCGGCACAAAACTTCAAAATACTAATTTTTACATTTGTAGCACTTACAGTTTTTGAGTAGCAGTTATTTTGAAATCAAATAACCCTTATTTCTACCCCACATTTGAGGTCCTGGAAACCAAATTTTTAAAAAATGTTGAAACACTTATATCATTATTTTTTGAGTATATACTAAATACTAATTTTGACATCTGTAGCATTCACAGTTTTTGAGTAGCAGTTACTTTAAAAACCAAAGAAACCTTTTTCCATCCCACATTTGAGGTCCTGAAAACCAAAATTTCAAAAAATGGTGAAACACGTATATCATTATTTTTAGAGTAGAAACTAAATACTAATTTTTACTCCTTTAGGATTCACAGTTTTTGAGTAGAAGCTACTTTAAAAACCAAATAACCCAATTTTCCAACCCACATTTGAGGTCCGGGAAACCAAATTTGTGAAAAATGGTGAAACACGTATATCTTTATTTTTAGAAAAGAAACTAAATAATAATTTTTACATCTGTGGTATTTACTGTTTTTGAGTAGCAGTTACTATGAAAGACAAATAGCCCTATTTTCCACCCAACATTTGAAGTCCTGGAAACTAAATTTTCAAAAAATGCTAAAACACGTATTTCATTATTTTTGAAGTAGAAACTAAATACTAATTTTTACTCCTGTAGCATTAACAGTTTTTGAGTAGAAGCTACTTTAAAAACCAAATAACCCAATTTTCCAACCCACATTTGAGGTCCGGGAAACCGAATTTTCAAAAAATGGTGAAACATGTATTTTTTTATTTTTCAAAAAGAATCTATATACCAAATTTCAGAAAAAATTTTTAGAAAAAATGTTTAGAAAAAAGTTTGTTTTCCAGTTTTTTTCCCTCAGGAGCAAAATTTTCAAAAATCCTTTCTTAGCGGATGTTTACGCTATAAAAGTAATATAAGTTCCAAATTTCACGTTCCTAGGATGAGGCGTTTGAGCTCGGCGTTGATTATCAGTCAGTCATCTGTCAGTCAGGACATGTTCTTTTATATATATAGATTTTCTAATTATTATTGTTGTGTATATATTAAATTGTGAATTGTTTCGGTCGTTGTGTGTCAGGCTATCATTATCGCTCTACCAGTCTAACGGTTAGAGTAGACTAGACCGTCTAACCACTCTAACCTCTAACAGATATTATTTTGTGCTACTTTTAGTCTAACAGATATTATTTTGTGCTTACAGACTTAAAAAAGAAAATTGAAAAATTTATTGTGAGTGAGTATATAAATATAACTACTAATTAGTATAACTATTAATGTATTTTAAGTATAAAATATAACTATTAATGTAAATTTCTTTACGTTTTTTATTTCATTCGTTACATTGCACATGATTACGTTATAAGATTATCTTTTCAGAGAGGAGATCCAGAAAAAGAGTGGCTGCTGCCAGGTCCAACCAATCAGTTAAACAACATCAGATTAGATTAGAGGCTGACCGACTGAGGTAAGTAATTTTATGTTATTTTAATTAATTAATATTTTAATTAATTAATGTTGTATTGCATTAAAAAGTGTTCATTATTTCTGTTTTCCTACGTAAAATAGATCTGCCGCACGCAGAAACAACTATGCAAACCAGATTAACTATCAAGGCGCTGACCAACAACCTCATCGAAGCTACAATCTTGACTGGCTGTGCACAAGGTGAAAATGTTTTTATTCCCAGAATACCGCTCATTCCGAGTGATTTGCCATTAACTTTCAAGCGTTTACAGTTTCCTGTTCGTCTGGCCTTTGCCATGTCCATCAACAAAGCTCAAGGCCAGTCGTTGAAAGTGGCTGGCATTAACTTGGAAACCCCTTGTTTCTCACATGGTCAGCTGTATGTGGCATGTTCCCGTGTTGGAAGCCCGAACAATTTGTACATATATGCACCTTATGGAAAAACAAAAAACATTGTGTATCAGAAAGCTTTGCAATAAAATGACTGTATGTGTTTGTTGTATTTCTTTTAATTAAAAATCAAAAGTATCTGCATAAATGTTTCAATAGATGCAAAGATGCCCAGGCAAACAAGCGGTTAAGGAAACGGGAGCCAGAGAGAAAAACAATAAAAAACCTTTAAATTCACCGGGCAACGCCGGGTAACCCAGCTAGTATAAATATAAATATAAGGAATAATATAATAAATATACTAGGAATCGAACCCACGTGTCTACGGCAACACCGCCTCGCCTAAATGCAAGCGCTCTTACCAACTGAGCCACCGACCATCACCAAAAAATGATGGCTAGAAGTCTCAGTCTTTCGGAGCTACTTAACATTAGACTACGACTATGATAGGCGCAGAACTCCTTACTTCGGCTGGACTCGACAGCTAGTCTGCTGCCAGAGAGGTAATCGCCTTATTTCGAAGAATATACAATGCGTAATCTGTTTGTATTGAAACGAGTCGGCGGTGGGTAAAATGCAGACCGCGCACTTATCTATATATATAAAAATGAATGTTTGTATGTATGTATGTATGTATGTATGTATGTATGTATGTATGTATGTATGTATGTTTGTTTGTTTGTATGCATGTATGTATGTATATATGTATATATATATATATATATGTTATTTATGCACTGCTACACCATTCATCCGATCGTAATGAAATTTTCACACAACCTTGAGAGTCAAGGGGAATCAAATATAAAAAAAAATTTAAAATCCGTCACAAAATGAGCGGAGCGGAGCGGGTGAGCGAGCGGGAACTATATATATATATATATATATATATATATATATATATATATATATATATATATATATATATATATATATATATATATATATATATATATATATACATACGTATATATACTAGCGGAGATACCCGGCGTTGCCCGGGTTTTTTAGAGGTTTTTCTAATGTTTGTCTATTTCCCTCCCGTTTCCTTTCCCACTTGATTTCCCGCTGCTGCTTGCATTCCCGTTTTCGTTCGCTTTCCCGGTCGCTTTCCCGCTCCCGGTCGCTTTCCGGCACCCGGTCGTTTTCCCGTTCCCGCTCACGTTTGCTCTCCCGTTCCCGCTTGCTTTCCCGTTCCCGGTCGTTTTCCCGTTTCTATAAGAGACAAACTAACCCACAAACATTCATCTATATATATATTAAAATGAATGTCTGTGAGTTTGTGGATCTGACTCTTATAGAAATCTAAACCGATGGAGCGATTCTGATTAAATTTGGCATACAGGGAAAGAAATTTAAGAAGGTTTGGACTCCCTACTCCGATCCCCCGGCTCAGGGGGGCAAAAAAACCTTTCTAGGCCAAAAGTGCCTATGTACGACCATCAGAAATAATTGCGTAATAAAATTCAAATTTAGTTTAAGTAACAACGTTTGAAGGCTTCAAGCAACTTTTAGCCAGTTTTAGCAAATCTATTTTACGTTTTATGGGCTAAAAGAAGTTAGGAAAAAATGGAAAAGAGAAAATGAGCGTGAACGGGAGAGCAACCGGGAACGGGAGAGCAACCGGGAACGGGAGAGCAACCGGGAACGGGAGAGCAAGCGTGAGCGGGAACGGGAAAACGACCGGGAACGGGAAAGCGACCGGGAACGTGGAAAGCGACTAGAAGTGGGAGAGCAAGGGGGGAAGGAAACGCGAGCAAGAGAGAAAATCGATAACAAAACTTCTGAAGACCCCGAGCAACGCCGGGTAACCCCGCTAGTAATTAAATAAATGTTAACGAAAAATTAAGAATTTTTTTTTTAATAATAATTTTATATTAATACATATTTACAACTAAAATTCAACCGAATACGTTGTTTACTGAATCTTGGTTATTTATTTTTAATAGTTAAATAGTTTCGGGGGGTGCGTAATAAAATTCTAATTGGTGATTGCGTAATAAAATTCAAATTTAGTTTAAGTAACAACGTTTGAAGGTTTCAAGCAAGATTTAGTCACTTTTTAGCAAATTTATTTTACGTTTTATGGGCTAAAAGAGTTAGGAAAAAATGAAAAAAAGAAAATGAGCGTGAGCGAGAAAGGGAATGGGAGAGCAAGCATGAGCGAGAACGGGAGAGCAAGCGTGAGCGGGAACGGAAAAGCAAACGGGAGCGGAAAAACGACAGAAAGCGGGAAAGCGGCCGAGAACGGGAAAGCAAACGGGAATTGGTGTCATACAAATTGATTGATACAGTTTGTGATGCCAGCGAAGCCATAAATTATCCAACAGAGTTTTTGAACTCATTGGATTTGCCAGGCATGTCATCGCATCATCTACAACTTAAAGTTGTATCTTCGGTTATTCTATTTCGAATTTGAACCCATTGCGGCTCTGCAATGGCACGCGATTAGTAATTGAAAAATTGATGAAAAACATTGTCGAAGCCTGCATTTTGAATGGCAAGTTCCGAGGCGAAAGTGTTTTGCTGCCACGGATCCCAATAATTTCTACAGAAGTGCATATTGAATTCAAATGAATTCAATTTACAATAAGATTGACATTCGCAATGACAATTAATAAGTCGCAAGGCCAAACAATGTCTGTTTGTGACTTAGATTTGGGCACGCCATATTTTTCTCACGAACAATTACCTATACGTGGCATGTTCTTGCGAGGGCAAACCATCCAGTATGTTTGTGTTGGCAAAAAACATTGTACACTCGATTGCTCTTAGATATTTTTTTTTAAATTGACATAATTTGTACATTAAACTTTTAATAAAGAAACTAAAATAATTTATAAGCCAAAACAACGTTTGCTGGGTCAGCTATTATATATAATAGCATATGTCTGTGTAAGACGTCTGTATAAGACGCCGGTGTAAGACGTCTGTGTAAGACGTTGTTGTGTGACGAACTGCTATCTATGGCAAATTAATTTATATATAATAAATAATTATATAAATACATTTATATATATATATATATATATATATATATATATATATATAATATACTAGCGGGGTTACCCGGCGTTGCTCGGGGTTTTTAGAGTTTTTTTATCGTTTTTCTCTAGCTCCCGCTTAATTCTCCGTTTTCTCTCCTGCTCCCGGTCGTTTTCCCGTTCGGGCTTGCTCTCCCACTCCCGGTCGCTTTCCCGCTCCCGGTCGCTTTCTCGATTCCGGTCGCTTTCCCGCCCCATCTATCTCTTAATAATTTGTAATAACGCGCAATCGGTCACATTATGCAAGAGTGGGAAGCAAGTCATGGACTTCTTAATATTAAGAAGTCCATTAGCAAGTAATGCCTGTTACGCAATTGTAAACAGTGCTTCGAAAACTTTTGCAATGATCATGTATAGGCACTTTTGGCCCGGAAGGTTTTTTGGCCCCCTGAGTCGGAGGATCGGAGAAGGAGTCCAAACCTTTTTCCCCTTCTTAACTTTCCAGGCCAAAAGTTCCTATGTACGACCATCGAAGTAATTGCGTGATAAAATTCAAATTTTGATTACGTAATAACGTTTGAAGGTTTCATGCAACTTTTAGCAAATCTATTTTACGTTTTATGGGCTAAAATAAGGTATGAAAGAGTGGAAAAAAATGAGCGCGAGCGGGAACGGAAACGGGAGAGTAAGCGAGAACGGAAACGGTAGAGCAAGCGGGGAAGGAAACGGGAGCAAGAGAGAAAAATGATAAAAACCTCTGAAAACCCCGAGCAACGCCGGGTAACCACGCTGGTATCTATATAAAAATGAATGTTTGTATGTATGTATGTATGTATGTCCTTTATGCATTGCTACACCATTTATCCGATCGTAATGAAATTTTCACACAACCTTGAGAGTCAACGGGAATCAAAGAAAAAAATTGAAATCCGTCACAAAATGAGCGGAGCGGAGCGGGTGAGTGAGCGGGAACTATATATATATATATACACATACATTAGAGGTGTGCACGGTAGTGGGGACGGCGGGAATACCGCGAATTTTGCGGTAATTCCGCGGAAATGGGGACGAATGAGGTGGGGATGCCGCGGTATTGGGGACGACTTTGCGGGGTTACCGCGGGGATGGGGACGGGTTTTTGCGGTATCACCACAAAATTAAAATAATTTTATTTTATAAAAAATAATAATTTTTTTACTTTACCGAAAATGTATCAAGTAATAATTATCATTGCTAACGTTTTTTAATCATGGCAACGCGCCGTTGTTTATCGCTGATAATGAATTACCGAAAGTTTTCAAGTCGTAGGTTGCATTATTTGTTTAATTTTCGAAATCGTAGTTCGAATTTCAAGTTAAATATGGAAAAGGCTGACATTCAAAAATTAGTTAACTCCAACAGTGATCGTGTCAGTACATACGAATGTGACAAAGGAAAGAGTGTTGTTTTGAAGTCATTCAAGCTAGTCAGAGTAGTAACGATAACGTGCCGGTGGCATTCGTTAAATGTGAAAAATGCAACTCAATTCTGAAGTGGAAATCTTGCGATGGTACCAGTGGGTTAAGCACTCACATCGATTTTTGTATGTCACAATCACAAGTGCCACAGAAAAGTCTGTTGTCATATACTGGAGTTAAGCTGGCAGATTCGCTTAGTATGGGATTAGGTAGAGTGAATGTATGGGTGAAGCTAGCAGACTCGGAAATAAAATTCACTTTAATAAAAAAAAACATCGATAATAAAAGATACAGGTCTATTAAGTTATAATATGCACTCAAGACTAACAATAAATGATAGACGAACTCAGCTAAGTGAAAAAAAACGTCGATGGACTTTTATTTATTCATGGTTTCAAATAAATAAATTGTATTGATTCCTATTACAGTGTAATTACAATTATATATATATATATATATATAAACACTTAAGTTAAAAATAATGACTAGTACATGATTGAATAAAAATTGGGAATAAACGGTGCGGGGACGGATGGGGATGGGGATGAAAGATTTATGGACTGCGGGGATGGTTGGGGATGGGGATGAAACACTGCGGGGATGGTTGGGGATGGGGACGATAATGGATGGGGATGGGGATGAGACTCACGGGGACGGTTGAAGATGGGGACGAAAAGTCATCCCCGCGCACACCTCTAACATACATATACATACATAAATGAGCGAAAACGGGAACGGGAAGCCAACCGAGAGCGAAAGATAGAGCGGGAAAGGGAAAGCGACCAAGAACGGGAAAGCAACCGGGAGCGGGAAAGCGACCGGGAGCTGGAAAACGACCGAGAGCGGGAAAGCGACCGGGAGCGGAAAAGCGACCGGGAGCGGAAAAACGACCGGGAGCGGAAAAACGACCGGGAGCGGAAAAGCGACCGGGAACGCGAAAGCGGAGAAGGAAACGGGAGCGAGAGAGACAAACATTAGAAAAACCTCTAAAAATCCCAGGCAACGCCGGGTGCCCCCGCTAGTAAATAAATAAATAGACAATACAGACGGACAGAAAGAAGGACAGACAGACAGACAAATAGACAGATCAGCCAACAGCAACACTGCTGAGTCCTCTACTACCAAGACAGATGAACCACCTCGCACCAGGTCAGGCAGACGTGTACATTTCAACCGTCAGAAGAACTTTATATATTGAATTTTTTGACTCCGTCTTCTGTGGGGGGGGGCTCACTGTAGTTCGCTCACATCCCTACAGTAGACATAAAAGTAAACATATATATAAAACCATAACAATGGACAATGAATTAAACTGGTTCGGGGTTTTTGATCATTGATCGATTCGTGTCGGTTGCTCCAATCTTTCGTGATTTAAATAAAATCATTCAAAATAAAAGTTCGTTGTTTGTGTTGCTTGATTTGTACGCAAATAATTATAAGAAGTTACACACTTCATATGCATTTCATCATAAATTTTATAAAACTCACCTACGGGCATTTAAAGAACCCAAAAAAATTTGTTGGCCCCCCACTTTCAAAACTATTCCGGCGCCCCTGGGTCAGACAATATGCTCTGTGAGCATTGTATACACATCGTCGAAGTCATTCTCTTGAACTGAGCATTGAGAGTATTTGTCGTAATGCAGAAGCAGTTAAGAACATGTTTGGTGTAGTACCTATCAGAAACTATTTTTTTGTAGATTCTGCCCAAAAAAAACCTGAAAGAGTTGTTGCATCAAATTTACAATTTTCAATTACTGATATTAATGAAACAGTGCTGTATGAATTGGAAACAGGAAATCATCGCAAAATCATTCCCAAATTGTGTCCAACAAATTGTACGCACAACAATTCAATTAGTAACTTATTGATGAAGCTGCCTGGTTTGCTTCAATCCCTAGAAAGTCCGAAGATGAGTATAGAGATATAACTATTTTGTTCAAAGGAAGATCTTTGCGCATGGCAATAACCAATTTCCATTTCATCACAACCTTGACAATAGTGCAGCACATATTAGTCTTCCTGCAGGAATTAACGCTGTATTTAAAAAAAAGTTGATATTGATGTTTGTGTCTGTCGTCAAATTTAACGAACATTAACTATTTTGGTAATATTATTCCTATTATTGGAAAGTTCGACGATTTGCGGAAATATTTAATGAAATTATTATTAACGACATTTTTCTATTTTGTAATTATTAATAATATTATTATTTACTAAAATGAACTTATTTGCTAATATTATTCCTATTATTGGAAAGTTCGACGCTTTGCGGAAATATTTAATGAAATTATTATTAACCACATTTTTCTATTTTGTAATTATTATTCCTCTTATTTTAATAATTAATAATATTATTATTTAGGAAAATTAACTAATTTGCTAATATTATTCCTATTATTGGAAAGTTCGACGCTTTGCGGATATATTTTGAGCATACGCCATAACTCAATGTAAACAAGTTGAAAATAAATAAATCACCGAAGTAGTACAGCGCTGGTTTTCCCAATATCAGCCATTGAAGGCTGGGTTTTTTTGTAGGCGGTTTTTTTCATTATCAGCCATTAAAGGTTGGATTTTTTCTTAGGCTTTTTTTTCACTATCACCCAATAAATATGGTTTTTTTCGTAGGCTGTTTTTCCCAATATCGCCTATTAAAGGTTTTTTTCGTAGGCAGTTTTTCCCAATATCGCCTATTAAAGGTTTTTTTCGTAGGCAGTTTTTCCAAAATCATCCATTCAAAGAGAAGACCATTCCAAAACGTGTTCAAGTAAAAAATCATCTGCTACTGGCTATAATAGTCACACGCTTCGCTTGCGAAGCGTGCGTAAAGTTATTACTATAACAGCGCATTGGTGTTGTTTTTGAGCTTAGAGTGCGATTTGAGTGCGACTACCTTTACTATTAATATGTAAAAACTCACACGCTTAGCGCGAAGCGTGCGTCAAGTGCTGGTTCCTAACATAAAAGCGCAATAATGTATTATGTCACCCAATTAGCATCTGCAGGTCTGAAAAAAAACTCACGATGATAGATTATGAAACGCTGAACACGGTTTGTTAGGGCACATTTTTGTTAAATTGTTTAAATAAAAAGTTATTAGCCGCGAATGTTCTACGCTTTGCGGATATATATAATGCATCGTACGTCATCACTCAGTAAAAACAAATTAAAAATAAACAAATCACTGAAAGCGGGTTTTCCCAATAATTTTGAGCGTACGTCATCACACAATAAAAACAAGTTAAAAATTAAATAAACAAATCACCGAAGGCGTGTTTTTCCAATATCAGCCATTAAAGGTTGGTTTTTTTTGTAGGCGGTTTTTTTCATTATAGCCATTAAAGGTTGGGATTTTTCGTAGGCTTTTTTCGAATTTTCGATAATAGCCGTTGCAGTTTGTTTTTTTGTAGGCTGTTTTCCCGATACCATCTAATAAATATTACGTTTTTCTTACGCGGTTTTTTCCAAATACAGTCAATATAGGTTTTTTCGTAGGTGGTTTTTTCACAATCACACATTAAATGTGTTTTTTTCGTAGGCTGTTTTTCCAATATTGCCCATTAAAGGTTTTTTTAGTAGGTAGTTTTTCCAAAATCATCCATTCAAAGAGAAGACCATTCCAAAACGTGTTCAAGTAAAAATCATATGCTACTGGCTAATATAGTCACACGCTTCGTTTGCGAAGGGTGCGTAAAGCATTGATCTTTTTGAGCTTATAGTGCAATTTGAATGCGACTACCTTTTATTAATATGTAAATGCTCACACGCTTCTCGCGCGAACGAAGCGTGCGTCAAGTGCTGGTTCCTAACATAAAAGCGCAATGACGTATGTATTATGTCACCCGATTAGCATCTACAGGTGTGAAAAAACTCACGTTGATAGATTATGAGACGCTGAACACGGTTTGTAATGGCAATTTTTTGTTAAAATGTTTAAATAAAAAGTTATTAGCATCGTACGTCATCGCTGAATATAAGCAAGTTGAAAATAAATAAATCACCAAAACGGGTTTTCCCAAAAAAAATTGAGATTACGTCATAACAAAATATAAACAAGTAGAAAATAAACAAATCACCGAAGGCGAGTTTTTCCTAATTTTTAACGTACGTTATCACACATAAACAAGTTAAAAATAAATAGAAGTGGTTTTATTTGTAGGCGGTTTTTTTCAATATCAGCCATTAAAGGTTGTTTTTTAGTCGGCTTTTTCAAATTTAGCCATTCAAAGAGAAGACCATTCCAAAACGTTTTCAATTAAAACATCATCTGCTATTAATAATAATAATAATAATGATGAATTTATATAGCGCCAGATAAGTCAGAGGCGCTTACGAAGGTTCCTTTGGATCGGAAACTTCGAAGAACACGCTATTTTCATAGACATGAGAAAGCAATGCGAGTGAACTCCTTGCCTAAGGGAGTTACGCTGGTGACGCAGGTGAGGCTTGAACTGCCGACCTAACGATCAACAGGCGAGCGCTCTACCGCTCTGCCACCAGCGCCTATTGGCTGAAAAAACTCACACGCTTCGCGCGCGATGCGTGCGTCAAGGGCTGGTTCCTTCTATAAAAGCGCAATGATGTTTGTCACCCGATTACCATCTGCAGGTCTGAAAAACTCACGTTGATAGATTATGAGACGCTGAACACGGTTTGTTAGGGCACTTTTCTGTTAAAATGTTTAAATAAAAAGTTATTAGCCGCGGAAATTTATTGCTTTGCTGATATATATAAAATATAGTGTTTTTCTTAGGCGGATTTTTCACTATCACATAATTACCATGGTTTTTTTCGTAGGCTGTTTTTTCCAAATCGCCCATTAAAGGTTTTTTTTACTTAGGCATTTTTTCTTAAATCATCCAATCAAATAGAATACCATTCCAAAACGTGTCCAAGTGAAAAATCATCTGCTACTAACTATTTTAGTCACACGCTTCGCTTGCGAAGCGTGCGTAAAGTTATTACTATATTAGCGCATTGTTGTTGTTTTTGAGCTTAGAGTGCAATTTGAGTGCGACTACCTTTACTATTAATATGTAAAAACTCACAAGATTCGCGCGCGAAGCGTGCCTCAAGTCTCAAGTGCTATTTTCCAACATAAAAGCGCAATGATGTATGTATTATGTATTATGTATGTATGTCACCCGATTAGCATCAGCAGGTCTGAAAAAACTCACGTTGATAGATTTTTGTTAAAATGTTTAAATAAAAAGTTATTAGCCGCGAAAGTTTAACTATATTAGCGCATTGGTATTGTTTTTGTGCTTAGAGTGCGGTTTGAGTGCGACTAATATGTAAAAACTCACACGCTTCGCGCGCGAAGCGTGCGTCAAGTGCTGGTCCTAACATAAAAGCGCAATGATGTATTATGTATTATGAATGTCACACGATTAGCATCTGCACATCTGAAAAAACTCACGTTGATAGATTATGAGACGCTGAACACGGTTTGTAATGGCACTTTTTTGTTAAAATGTTTAAATAAAAAGTTATTAGCCGCGAAAGTTTAACGTTTTGCGGATATATATATAATGCATCGTACGCAATCTTTCAATATAAACAAGTTAAATATAAACAAATCTCGACCGAAGTAGTAGTCGGCGGGTTTTTCCCAAATTTGAAAAGACCACTTCAAATTGTTTCCAATTAAAAAATCATCTACGACTTGCAGAAAAAACTCACACGCTTCGCGCGCGTCAGGTTCTGGTTTTATAATAAAAGCCTTAAATAATAAAACATGTTCTTTTAATATGACGATACTACTTGCCCAACAAGAGTTATCACTTGCCCCAAAAATGGGGTAAGTTGTAACAAGCGACTCTTTTCACAAAAAGTATTATAAATACGCTGTATTTAAAAAAAGTTGATATTGATGTTTGTGCAGTTTTTGAGCAATCACAATGTTTGATTTCCGCAATTTTATTATATATTTGAAAATAATCTTTTAAGTGGTCAAGTGAACTTCGGAGCCACTGACTATTAATGTAATCCAAAAGATTTTGTGAATAGAAGTATTATCAGCTTTTTACGAAACTCCGCTTCTGATGCTGTTAGCCTAAGTGATGTCGGAAAGTCAGTAGAGCTCCTGGGACAAATGACTCCAAAGCATCTGTCGCCAAGTGTTGCTTGACGAGAGGTGGGCACGACGAGTTCTCTAGAAGACGAAGATCTGAGTTTCCTGCGGCCGGTGACAGAGCTGGTTGGTTGAAGGTCTTTACTGAGATAACACGACCATTTTCATGCAAACACTTAAACACGAGCAGCACGACTTTGTAAGCTATTCTTTCCGGGAGGCGAAGCCAGTGGAGTTCTTGGAGAATAGTTGTCACGTGATCATACTTCCTGCTGTTGGTGATCATCTTAGCGGCAATGTTGATGACGGTCTGGAGCCGGTTGAGTTGGAAGTTCAGTAAACCGACAAGTGCTGAATTGCAGTAGTCGATCCATGGAAGAATGAGGGCAGTAACGAAGGTCTTCCTTCCAAGGATGGGTAGAGATCTGCTCACACTCCTTATCTGCCTAAGGATGGAGAAGCATGAGCGGACAGTACAATAACTAAACAAAGGAAAGAAGAAACGGTCTGCCAAGAAATTTTCAAGAAAAAAACTGCAGTTGCTGTATCTGTTGAAACACAACCAATTATGCCTCACTAAACAAAGAAGCAACAAAACAGAGCCAATGCTCAACTTGAAGGTGGCAAAATTGAAGATACTACACAATCAACGTATTTCTACCGCTCACTGATCAAGTACTTTCAGAGCTTAATACCCGCTTCGCTGAATATAAACAAGTTGAAAATAAACAAATCACCGAATTTACTGTCGGCGGGTTTTTTCCAATTTTGAGCATACGTCATAACTCAATATGAACAAGTTGAAAAATAAATAAATCACTGAAGTAGTACATCGGCGGGTTTTCCCAATATCAGCCAGTGAAGGTTGGTTTTTTCATTATCAGCCATTAAAGGTTGGGTTTTTTCGTAGGCTTTTTTTCCAATATCGCATAAAGTTGTTTTTTTTCGTAGGCGTTTTTTTCGATAATAGCTGTTACATTTTGTTTTTTCAATATAACCCAAGAAATGTGGTTTTTTGTCGTAGGCTGTTTTTCCTGATACCATCCAATAAATATTGTGTTTTGTGTAGGCGGTTAATTCCAAAAACATCCATTATAGGTTTTTTTCGTAGGCGGTTTTTTCACTATAACCCAATAAATGTGTTTTTTAAGGCTGTTTTTCCAAATATTGCCCATTAGAATTTTTTTGTAGGCAGTTTTTAAATAGAAAATAAATAGAGGTTGTTTTTTTCGTAGGCGGTTTTTTCAAATATAGCCATTCAAAGAGAAGACCATTCCAAAACTTTTCCAAGTAAAAAATCCTCTGCGACCATCTGAAAAAACTCACACGCTTCGCGCGCGAAAAGTGCGTCAAGTGCTGGTTCCTAACATAAAAACGCAATGATGTATGTCACCCGATTAGCATCTGCAGGTATGAAAAATCTCACATTGATAGATTATGAGATCGCTGAACACGGTTTGTTAGGGTACTTTTTCGTTGAAATGTTTAGATAAAAATTTATTAGCCGCGAATTTTAACGCTTTGCGGATATATATAATGCGTCGTACGTCATCTTTCAATATAAACAAGTTGAAAATAAATAAATAACCGAAGTAGAAAACCGGCGGTTTTTCCCAATTTTGAGATTACGTCATCAAACAATATAAACAAGTTGAAAATAAACAAATCACCGAAGGCGTGTTTTTCCTATAATTTTGAGATTACGTCATCACATTTTATAAACAAGCTGAAAATAAATAGAGGTGGTTTTATTCGTAGGCGGTTTTTCCAATATCAGCCATTAAAGGTTTTTTTCGTACGCGGTTTTTCAAATTTAGTCATTCAAAGAGAAGACCATTCTAAAACGTTTCCAAGTGAAAAATCATCTGCGACAAGCTAAAAAAACTCACTCTTCCCGCGCGAAGCGTGCGTCAAGTGCTGGTTCCCAACATATAAGCGCAATGATGTCAGTATGTATGTATGTCACCCGATTAGCATCTGCAGGTCTGAAAAAACTCACGTTTATAGATTATGAGACGCTGAACACGGTTTGTTAGGACACTTTTCTGTTAAAATGTTTAAATAAAAAGTTATTAGCCGCGAATGTTCTACGCTGTGCGGATATACATAATGCATCGTTCGTCATCTTTCAATATAAACAAGTTGAAAATAAATAAATTTGTAAATAAATAGGAGTCCGCCGAAGCGAACAACCGACAATAGAGTTTTTTATTCCCAGGGGTTTTTTCAATATCAGCCAATAAAGGTGGTTTTTTTGTAGGCTATTTTTCCAACATCATCCAATAAAGGTTGGTTTTATCGATGGTTGTTTTTTTTCTATATCAGCCCTGAAGGTTGGTTTTTTTGTAGGCTGTTTTTATCAATAGCGGCCAATAGATGTTTTTTTCCTAGGCGGATTTTTTTCATTTTCAGCCATTAAAGGTAGGTTTTTTTCTTAGGCGGTTTTTTCATAGATGGTTTTTTCAATAAAAATCTATAAATAATTTTTCTTTCGTAGAACTTTTTTCATTATCAGCCATTAAAGTTTGGGTTTTATAGTAGGCGTTTTTTTCCAATATCAACCATTAAAGTTTGTTTTTTTCGTAGGCGGTTTTTTCAAATTTAGCCATTCAAAGAAAAGACGAATTGAATTCGTTTCTAAGTAAAAAATAATATGCGACTGGCTGAAAAAACTCAAACGCGCGCGAAGGTCGCCGGCGGGTTTTTCCAAGTTTTGAGCGTACGTCATATCTCAATATAAACAAGTTGAAAATAAATAAATCACAGAGGTTTTTTTTGTTAGTCGGTTTTTGTTATTATCTGTCCAATAGGTTTTTTTCGTAGGCGGTTATTTCGATAATAGCCATTATAGTTTTTTTTTCGTAGGAGGTTTTCCCGATAAAAGCCATTGCGTTTTTTCGTAGGCGGTTTTTTACTATCATCCATTGATGGTGATTTTTTCGTAGGCGTTTATTTCCGAGATCAGCTATTAAAAAATTTGGGTTTTTTTGTAGGTGATTTTTTAAAAACCAGTCATTCAAAGAGAAGACCATTTCTAAACGTTTTCAAGTGAAAAATCATCTGCGACTAGCTGAAAAAACTCACACGCTTTGCGCGCGAAGCGTGCGTCGTGCTGGTTCCCAACATATAAGCGCAATGATGTCAGTAAGTATTATGTATGTATGTCACCCGATTACCATCTGCAGGTCTGAAAAACTCACGTTGATAGATTATGATATGCTGAACATGGTTTGTTAGGGCACTTTTTTGTTAAAATGTTTAAATGAAAAGTTATTAGCGGCGAAAGTTTAACGCTTTGCGGATATATATATATATATATATATATATATATATATATATATATATATATATATATATATATATATATATATATATATATATATATATATATATATATATATATATATATATATATATATATATATATATATATATATATATATATATATATATATATATATATATATATATATATATAATGCATCGTACGTCATCACACAATATAAACAGGTTGAAAATAAACAAATCACTGAAGGCGGGTTTTCCCAATAATTTTGAAAGTACATAAATCACAAAATATAAACAAGTAGAAAATAAACACATCACCGAAGCCGAGTTTTTCCAAAAATATTGACATTACGTCATCACGCAATATAAACAAGTTGAAAATAAACAAGGCGAGGTTTTCCCAATTTTGAGCGTACGTCATTACTCAATGTAAACAAGTTGGAAATAAATAGAGGTGGTTTTTTCCGTAGGCGTTTTTTTTCTATATCAGCTATTAAAGGTTGTTATTTTCGTAGGCGGTTTTTTTAAATTAAGCCATTCAAGAAAAGACCATTTCAAATCGTTTCCAATTAAAAAAAATCATCTGCGAGTTGCTGAAAAAACTCACACGCTTCGCTGCGAAGCGTGCGTCATATGCTGGTTTTATAATAAAAGCCTTAAATAATAAAACATGTTGTTTTAATATGACGATACTACTTGCCCCACAAGAGTTATCACTTGCCCCAAAAATGGGGTAAGTTGTAACACGCGACTCTTTCTACAAAAAGTATTATAAATACAAATTAGCTATGGATTCAGGAAACATTATTGTGGGAATATATTCTCTAATAAATGATTACTCATTTAAAAGCGTTTTTCACTTCAAACATTCCATCAAAAAAAAGGGAAAAATGTTACAACTAGCTCCTCCAACCCCTACATACGCACCAATACTACATTCAAATAAAACCAGGTCAGCTGTCCACTGTGTTTCTGATCATCTAAAATGCTATAAATTAAAACTTGAAAAAGTTTTATTAACGCGTCTCTTCCACTTGTTTCAACTATAGGTAACCGCGAAACCTCTAAATTGTCTAAATCAACTAAACAGACAAATTTGCAAAATAATTGTAAATTGTCTAAACTTCTGCTTTTTCCCTCAAGGATGTCTAGGTTTTTTCACAAAGCCCAGTGATGCCTATACGGTCCCATACGGCGTATAGGCGCAGCTTTTTTGTCCATTGTACCGTATAAGCACAGCTTTTTATACGTTTTTTCGTATAGGCACTGCTTTTTCTACTTTTTTCCGTATGGGTAGTTGGCACTCTTTTATATTTTGGAGGGCGTCCTGTATATTAACACACAATAAACCAGTCTAAGTGCTCCGAAGGCGGACCACTTCACCGCCTGTTTCTTTTTGTTTGTGAGCAGCTGTGCAGGACTAGCAGGCGCGTTAATTTGAATCTTCTCCTGAATTAAAAGTTTATTTGCAAATATTAAACACAGTTTTTGGTAAGTTTGGATAGATAATTTATTTTATTTTTGTATATTTGTTCAAGGTGCGTTTTTATAATAATTATATGTTAGACGAAGCCAGGGGGGCTCAACCCCCCAAAACCTTGCCAATATTGATGTTGAAGTGACGCGCGTGCCCGTGTTTTCGAGACATATTTGAGTTAACAATTATTTTGCAAATTAAATATTTAATAAGTTATCAAAAATGTTAGGGTAAGAGTTGTCCATGGGTCTATTTTTGAAAACCCAACCAGAAAATCTTACCCGACCCGACCTATTTTGGTTTTTGTGACCCGACCCGCCTGTTTTCAACCCGACCTAACCCACTTTGGCTAGGACCCAATTGGCAGAGTGGCAACATACCGCTGTTTATGTTCTGCAACATTGTCAATATTCCATCTACTCACAGATAAATACGCTGCTGAAATTTTCACCATTTGCCCCTTTTTTCCGCGACAGCCGAGAGATTTTTCTTAACTATGCGCAGACTCAACATTAATGAAGAAACCGTCATCGACATTTTTTCCAGAAAAAACGTCGGCTGAATTTCACATTGTAATTTACAGTTCTGAATTAAATGTCTTATGGTTTGTTATTACTAATTATTGCTGAAACTGTCGTTAGGCCTTGAACGACAACAACCACTTTAATAAAACGCAGTTAAGGACAAGAAATCAAAGATAAAACGCGCCGGACTTCGCCTGATACTAAAGAGATAGAGTATCCTAGCGGGCTTCAAATCCCTATATATATAGCTTAAGAAACCCGCGCAAAAGAATCTCAAGGAGAGTATTTACTAACGGGGTTTGACTGTTTACATTCTGGCTGGGACCAAGCAAACGCGTATTTACAAACCGGGGGTAAGTAAATATACTATCGAGGTTTGACTGTACATACATTCTACGCCATGTAATTTAGAAAGAATACAAACAAACGGGAAAACGAGATAACAAGAAAATGATAAATATTCGTAATAAGACAATGATAAATGTTCGTAATAAGACAATAATAAATATTTGTACTAGGATAATGATTCGTAATAAGATTTTTAGGACTCGGCAGATTAAAGCCGTTTCCTAGATATAGATTGGTTCTTGTAATAATTTTTTATTGTTAGGAACTTTAAAAATGATTCCGATTATTTACTGATCTAATAAATTTTTAAATTTAAAAAAGCAAGTTAATCAATCAAATATACATCATAATCTTTAATTTGTGGCCCACAGTTTCCAGAAGTGAAGCTTAAAAAGCTATAAGCACAAATTATTAAAACATATCTATTACAAACTTTATGAGCTATAGAAAAAAACCCAGTATTTTCAAATTTACTTTATAACCTGTATCGTAGTGTCAACTATATCAAACATTAGAGTCACGCACTATATCAAAATTAATTGTAGAGGTAATCCAGTTAGAACCGTTCATTGGTTCTTGCATAGTAATCTCTGTGAGCTGGCCCTTCCCATTTCCATCAATAAGAGTTATAGTGTGAGTCCTAAATAACAACAATTTTAAGTTTTTCTTAAAATTTTGAATAGAAATTGTTTAATTAATTAAGCCAGTACAGCGGGACATCCCTGCTGAACATGTACCAGACTTAATAGGCAGCAGCGGATCCAGGAGGAGGGCCCAGGGGGCCCGGCCCCCCTTAGACGTTTGAACAAAAAGATTAAACATTAACTTTTTACTTTTTAACCTGCAACGTCATTCTGTTTGTCTGTATCCTGAGACTTTATCTTTACTAAATTCACCTATCGACTATCGATAATTCTGATAATTGGCAGATATTTAAGAATTTCGGCATTTTTTAAACAAATTCAATGCAAAATATAATTCAAATAATATCTCAAAAAACATTTAGTCCTCCACCGGCAGGTCCAGCAAAAAAAGTTAAAAAGGAGTTTAGACGACTTAACAACAATTTAAAAAAAAATCATTTGTAATATAAATGAAAGCTGTAAGTTCAGGGACGTTAATTCGGAGGGGATCAGAGAGGGCATTGCCCACCTGACTTCAGTGGGCCCCCAAGAAATAAAAATTAGGCCTCAAAATGGCCAAAGAAGTGTAAAGTTGAAGGTTCAGAAGTTTGAATTGGCCTTTATTATTATTTTGAATATTATCATATTACTATTGAAGCGTGTTATTACTAGTTTTTCGGTTGTCTATGTCTCTTTGAACTTTAATGTGTTTATTACCTTCTTATGCTAATTAGGATATTTGATTGTTGAAATAGTGTTGAAATTTTATGGTTTGGGTTATTTCAATAAATCAAGTAGAGCATGGACTTCTTAATATAAGACCAGGACAGCCAACCCAAAGCCAAATTTATCGCGAGTGTACACCGCTGGGCCAGTGCTATTATATCGATGCATGCGTGCAGCATGTTTACTTATTCTCAGCCTTCTAAGTCAGGGGTGAGCAGGCATTTTCCAGAATGAAGTGCAATAAGTCGGTCCACATGGGCCAGACTTACTGATTGAGATACGTTGTGTGTTCAACAAACTATTATTGTATATTCCTTTTTTTAGATTTTCATTATTCTGCTGGGGCATCAAATATAAACTAGTAAAAGTTTAGTTTATAAAGTAACTAAAAAATGCCGAATAACGGGTGCCTATGGAGAATCAGTGAGTCATTTAAGCCCGTTGAAAAATCTGCACAAAGTCGGATGAAACCGTTTGCTTTACGGACAGCAACTATGGGTGTTGCCCACTGAGAGTGATCCACGGAATAGATTATTCCTTTTTGTAACCGGTTAATTTTACTATCCAATTGCTCTAAAGCGGCATGAGGAACAGGGCGTTTCTTTCTAAATATGGGTTGTGCGCCAGGTTTAAGCTGTAAGTAAGCTGAAACTTTTGTGCACAGTCCTAGTTCCGGTCGGAACACATCAGCAGATTTGTGTTTTAATTTTTTTTATGATGGCTGTGCGTTCCACGTCTGCGTTGAAGCTACGTATTTCTAAATTCTCTACTGAAACTTTTACTTTTTTTCTCCTATAACACTTGACTATCTTACTAAACTTATTAACTCTATGTCTTCTTCTACTTGCTCTTTGGATCTCATTCCTACTCCTATCTTTAAAGAGCTTTCTTCTGTTCTTTATCCAATTCTACTTGATTTAATTAATCTCTCTTTATCTACATCTGTGTTTCCCTCTATTTTCAAGTCCTCCTTTATCATCCCTACTATTAAAAATGCCTCTCTTGATCCTTCTTCTCTATCTAGCTATAGGCCTGTCTCTAACCTATCCTTTATCTCTAAAATTATGGAAAGAGTTGTGTATGAGCAAATAAGTGCTTATCTAACTGCTTTTTCACTTCTTCCCTCTCCTCAATCTGGCTTCAGACCTGGCCACTCTACTGAAACTGCTCTACTTAAGCTTCATAATGACCTCATTGTTTCTTCTGACTCTGGCCTCTCTACTCTTCTTCTTTGTCTTGATTTTTCATCTGCATTTGATACAGTTGATCATTCACTGTTGTTGGATGTACTTAATAAATCTTTTAATACAACTAGTGAAGCTCTCCGGTGGGTTAAATCTTATCTATCTGGTAGATCTTCCTATGTTTCTATTGAATTTTCTAAATCTACTCCTGTATCTTTGAGCTATGGTGTGCCTCAAAGGTGTATTCTTGGTCCTTTACTGTTTATTCTCTATACTTCTGAACTTCCTCATATTATATCTTCTCACTATCTCAATAGTCAAATGTATGCTGATGACTCTAATGTCTATTCTATTTTTTCTAACTCTTCTCTTGAGTCTGTTCTTAATAACATAACTGCCTGCCTTCAGTCTATTATATCCTGGAGTTCTTCTATGTGTCTCAAACCTAATCCTGACAAGTTTGAACTAATCTATTTCAATAAGTCCTCTAACCTAATCCTGACAAGTTTGAACTAATCTATTTCAATAAGTCCTCTAAATCTCTAAATCCTCTTCCTTTGGTTTTGCCACCACCATCTTCTCTTTCCATTTCTCCTTTGATTCGTAGCTTAGGTTTTTTCTTTGACTCCAACTTGTCTCTAACCCCTCAAATTACATCTGTTATTAAATCTTGCTACTTACATATTTACCGCATTAAGCAGCTTCGTCCACTTCTGGATGACCCTTCTCTACAACTTCTAGTCTCTTCTCTTGTTCTGTCTCGAATTGATTACTGCAATTCACTATATTATGGTCTTCCTGACACTACCCGTTGCCCTCTCTCTAAAGCCTTCAACTCGGCTGTGCGTTTAGTTTCTCGCACCTCCTACTTCTCTCACATCTCTCCATCTCTTGTTCTTCTCCATTGGCTTCCTCTCAGATAGAGGGTGATTTTTAAAATCTGTTTATTAATGTATAAAATAAAAAATTGTCTTTCTCCTCTCTACTTAACTGATTTAATACATATCCCTCCTAAGTCTGGTCTTCGTTCTTCTTCTCTTAGTCACTTTCGCGTCTTCACTATTAGGCATTCTTTTCCTAAACGTTCTTTCTCCTAATCTGGTCCCTATCTCTGGAACTCTCTTCCTTCTTCTTTTACTAACTCTACTTCTCTCACAGCTTTCCGGCGTGGACTTAAAACACATCTGTTTAATAAGTTCATGACCGAGCGCTATTGAACACCGCGGAAATAGCGCTATATAAATACGAATTGATTGATTGATTGATTAATAGCTCTTTGAAGTCAGGGAGTTGTTTTATCCATGGCATTCCCATGAGGTCGTTTGAGTCTGTGACGTAAACAGTACCCCGACCATGGTAATTTTGACCTGACTTATTTGCAACTGTGAATTTTGTCTCGAACATTCCTTCGGTGCTCACGGGTTGACCATTTGCTGCGCTTAGAATTGCCGTCGCAATCAATCAATCAATCAATCAATTCGTATCTAACCGAAGTTGAATCGGTCTATCGTTGATGATGACTTCAATGTACTGTTTGATTTCATTTCCGTTGTCTACTAGGTTAATGAATCGGTTTTGTCTAGAAGCACTCTTTTCTCTGTGTGTAAAAGAATTTTGTCTCCAGCTTGGGTGATCCCGTGATACAAATTTTCGTGATTTGCGAAAATCTGGAAAACTTGCTTGTCTGACGTTAGGACACTCTGGTTTCCAAAGTGGTCCGACATAAATGGAACATGGTGTTTTTGGCTCTGTTTGATGTCGTGGTGACAATGGCTTTCGGTGAGGTGAGCTGTATCTGTTAATGGCCTGAATTTCTAAATCCGGTCTTTCGATTGTTTTAGTATCATCTAGTGTAGTCTTAAGTCGTTCAGACTCTGCTATTAATTCAACGACTGTAATAGGTTTTTCGCTACTTTCGCTATCTAACATGCGTAAGAGTCTGGATCGTATCTCGAGAGGCTCTTGTGCCTGAAGTCCTGCAACATATTGAACACACTTATGTGTTTCGTCTGACATTCCTCCTTTTTCATCTTCAGAGCCCAAAGTAAGAAACTAAAAGTCAGCGTAAAATAGTTTCAGTTGTCGCGTTCGTGCCTTAGCGCTCATTCGTTTACTTAATTTGAAGTAATCTCGTTTTCGTTTCACTTTTGCACTCTAATGGAATTTAATTTAATTTGTTTCGAACTCCAATGGAATTTAATTTAATTTAACTTGTTTTGATTCGTCTTGCTTCCGTTTCTTATTTTACGCTGACTTTTAGTTTATTACTTTGGGCTCTGAAGATGGAAAAGGATTTCCGAAACTGCAGTAAGCCCAATAAAACATCTGAAACAAGTCTCACGTCTTTCAATTACCGCAAAATCGAGGGCACCATAAAAAAATTGATAAAGGCCAAGTGGGCCATAGTTTTTAACGGAGTGTGCTTAAAAGAAAATATTACGCCAAACTACGCTCGATATATATATATATATATATATATATATATATATATATATATATATATATCTTATATATAAAAATGAAATGTTTGTTTGTTTGTTCGGACATAAAATGTAAACGGCCGAACAGATTTAATTGAAATTTGGCACACTTATGTATCTTATTCAAGCGGTGGTTCCTGTAAATTTTTAAATAAATTGGTTTCTCCGTTGATGTTTTATGGACAAAAAACGTTTGGGTCAGCGGTAGTAAGTTGGAGTAAATTTTTTTTCTACAAAATAAAATAAAATTAATTTATAGTTAAATTATACAAAATATTTTTAATTTTTTTTTCTTAAGTTTTAAAGGTTTTAAATATAAATATTAAATTAAATAAATATGTGTGTTGTTTAGTGCCGCACATAGATATCTATGGTGCCGCCGGATACCTTTGTTTTGATTTCATAGAGCTCATTGAGGCTCATTCTCTTCCGAACCTCCGATACGACAGCTCTGCTATCGGTAAACTTTATATTTGATTTTAGCAACTTATTTTTTAAATCTAGATAACTTTGGATTTCAGGACAAACCAATAAATTGCAGGTGGAATTTCTTCTATTTAGAGATATTTTGTGCTTCACAAAAAGAGTTCCAGACTTAACAAATTAAATCAAATTAGAAATTCATTGTTCATATCTCCCATTCAAAAGTAAGTGGCAAAGCTTTGGTAATTTGTTTTTAGTTTGTAAAATCATGATTTACTGTGTATCTTTCAATTTGTTTCGTTTGTTGCATTGCACGCAGGGCCGGATTAACGCACAGGCCAACTAGGCCATGGCCTAGGGCCCCGCGGTTTTAGGGGCCCCGCGCTGAACAAGGTAAAAAAGTGTGGCCAGTGGTTGTAATTGTAAAGTATAATTTTGAGGACGGGCTGGACGGCGGAACGGTACTAATTTGCCGGCCCGAATTGCGGGCCCTCTCAACGTCAAACTTCTACCACCTTGCATTACGCAGACGCAGAAAAGATTTATTTATTAGTTCAGTTTACTCTATGGTGTCTCACTCTCTCTCTCTAGATATTAATAGGCACAGTAAACGTCTGCGTTCGATGTGACGTCATCGGGCATTGCAATGCATATTACATCATTTGTTAATATTTATTCTAGTCGTTGAATATAATCGTTGAATGTACCGTAATCCGTTTGAACTTAGAAGAATCTAGATCATATTTAGAATTTTTAGTAGTTGTAGTCATGGCTTCAACTTCCAGAGATCGAGACCGTCTCCAACAAATGCGTATGTACGCAAAAAGAGGTAAATATTAGTTTTCAGTTCAGTTGAATTGATTGAATAATAAATCTTATCGAGTAGTATCTAAGATCAATCAAATTTAACAAACAAACTTGTCGCGCCTTTTTCAAAAATTCAAAAGCTCAATAATATCGACGATGGCGTCTGTCTAGAAAAGCGCGGCTGAATGTTTGAATTTGGCGTATCGAAATGGCGTCCTCCAGCGTAATAGTAATAATGCTATTTAAGATGATAGATCTGCTGTATCTCCGTGGCTGCATTGGAATGCTATAATACTTTTTTTAAATTTGTGTGCTTGTTGTGCACGCCAAAGCCTTAAGAGGTCTGTCGGTAAATTTTAATTTAGTCTCCAAAAACATGTTGAGATGATTGTACATCGTTAATCCCGAGGTTCATAAATCCCGGGATTCCGAGGTCCGTTAATCCCGAGGTCCGTTAATCCCCGATTTAGCATGAAAATCAAGCGCTGGGCTGCGCTCCATTATCTGCTCATTCTACTGATAAACAATGGGCTGACTGTGACAATGTTGCCTAAGAGATCAACAAAAGCACGTGTTTTATTTGATTTATGTGATTGTGTAACACTTGCCATTCTATTCTATTGGCTAATGTACCATATTTAAGTAACGACCCAACCTCAGCAATCGCATGTATAAAATCTCTTCGAAGTTAGTAAGCATGAAGTTTCAGCCAATTTTACATACCATTTAACAGGGACGTCATTTCAGCAAAACCTTAGGGGGGCAAGAAATCGTGATATCGGACGTTCGTACGAAAGCGGCCATGAGAAACGGAAAAAGAAAGCACTGGAAGAAAAGAAACAGCGGAAAGACGTGGCTAGCATGCCCAAAATTACAGACTTGTTCTGTAGACCAAAGCCTCCGTCTACTCACGTTGAAGTGAAACCCACTGCGTTGGTTTCAGAGCCTAATGTCTCGGTGGAAGAGGAACCGGAACCGCCACGGCCACAATCACCTTCCAAATCCAACCATTGTTTGACGGATCCTGCTACATGGACAGCTGTTACGGACGAACTCCGAACGTCATTTATCGCAGCCAACTATATACAGGTTACCGACATTAGTTTCATTAATTCAGCACACCTTTATGATGATGGGAGAACGAGGTACTTGACTTCGTCGATGTTTTTCAGGAAACTTCCCAATGATGAGACTGTTAAGCGAACATGGCTACTTTATTCTCAGACTTCTGGCAGAGTGTACTGCTCAGCATGCAAACTTTTCTGGCAGTGTAAATCAATTCACAAGTGGTTTTAATGACTGGACAAATTCGTATCGTCTAGTGGATCATGAGAATAGTGTTGCACACCGAAATTCTGTTGTTGCTAGCATATCTCTTGGTAAAAGCGAAGGTGACATTACTTCTCACCTTGAGGCTCAGTTTGAAATGGAACGTGGCTATTGGATGAACGTTCTTCGGAGGGTTGTTACAGTTGTCAAATTTCTTGCACAGAGAGGACTTGCTTTTCGTGGACAAGATGAGATTTTAGGCTCCTGCAATAATGGGAATTTTCTGGGATTGATTGAGCTTCTCTCTCAGTTTGATCCGTTTCTTGCCAGTCATATTTCTTGCTATGGAAATGCCGGTAGAGGTTCTGTTTCATATCTGTCTTCCACTACTTGTAATGAGTTCATTCAGCTGATGGCTAAAGAAGTTCTATTGACTATCATATCACAAGTGAAAACAGCCAAGTATTTCGCAATCAGCGTGGATTCCACTCCAGATATTTGTCATGTTGACCAGTTGACCCTCATTCTGCGTTTCATTGATTTGAGTGGTAAACCAGTTGAAAGATTCATCAAATTCATTCCAATTTCCAGTCATGATAGTGAGACTTTGTCCAAAGTCATCTTGGAAACATTGTCCGAATATGGAATTTGTATATCTGACTGTCGTGGCCAAAGTTATGATAACGCTAGCAATATGTCTGGGAAATACGGAGGAGTTCAAGCTAGACTAAAGCGTGTGAACAAGCTGGTTGAGTTCGTTCCGTGTTCTGCTCATTCACTGAACCTTGTTGGAACATGTGCCGCTGAATGTTGTGTCCATGCTGTATCATTCTTTGGGATGGTGCAAGCACTGTTCAACTTCTTTTCCGCCTCCACACACCGCTGGGCAATTCTTTCAGCTTGTATAGATGGTATTGTTCCGAAGTCTTTGTCAACCACACGTTGGTCTGCTAGAGCTGACGCAACTCGTGCTCTGAGACATAACTATTCAGGAATACTTTCAGCTCTTCAACAGCTTGCCAATGACAAAGATCAGACTGCAACCGCAAGGAATGATGCATCCAGTTTAGCCACTAAAATGGAAACTCTCGAAATGGCTGTGCTGTGTGTAGTTTGGGACTCCATTCTTGAACGCTTCAATTCCACAAGCAAAACCTTGCAGAAAGTGAACATTGATCTTGCAACCTGTGTTTCTCTTTACGAAAGCTTGCACTCATTCATCAGCTCCATTCGCACTGAAGAAGCCTACCTTTCCTATGAAGATAAAGCAAAGTTGTTGGTGGAAGATTCTAGCTATCGTGCAGAACATGCGCGAGCAAGGAAGAGGAGGCGGCTATTCAACGAGGTGGATTCCGAGGTACAGCTGTCCCCCAGGGAAAGATTCAGGACGTCAACATATCTTCCCATTCTAGATTCGTTGTTGACGGAATTAGTTCGGAAAACCGAGGTGTATTCGAAATTGAAGCACCGGTTTGGCTTCCTGTTTACGTTGTTGACATCTTCTGAAGCTGAATTACGTGAGTCTGCACGTAAATTCCAGGCACATTTCTCAACTGACATTGCAGAAGAAGTGTTTGAGGATGAGCTAATTCAATTCGTTGGTTACATCAAGCAGTATCCTACAGAAGATGTTTCACCTCCAGCTTGTTTGAGACGCATGCGAGAACACGGAATATCTGAAGCGTTTCCAAACGTCGATACTGCCTTCAGACTTTACCTGACATTGCCCGTCGCTAACACGGAGGGAGAAAGATCATTTTCTGTGCTAAAGAGAGTGAAAAATCAGCTGCGTTCAACGGTGGGCCAAGAGAAGCTTTGTGACTTGTCTCTCTTGACCATTGAAGCCGACTTGACCAACAATATTAACTTTGAAAGTATTGTTGCAGAATTTGCCAAATTGAAATCTAGGAAGAAAACACTGTAGACACCAGGAAGCCTAACTCAGCTAACTGCCAAAGTTATGTAGGTTACAATATAGGTAATCACATAATCAATGATGTACAACATTTTCTTCATAATCAATAAACAATGATGGATGGTCACTTCTTGCGTTTTGGTAAATTTGTATGATGGTAGCATGAGAGATTGTTTATTGTAATATGACATATGAATGTAGTACTTTCGAAGTTTAGCATGATGGTTGGAATTTGTTGCAAGTTGCAAATGCATTGTGAATGGTTTCGTTATATTTTTGTTTGTAGGGCCTACTGTATCATGTATATATGTTAAAGGGTGTTATACCACTCTCAATAGAGTCTTGATTTATAGTTTATTTTATGCGAGGGGCCCCGCAATTTGTCTGGCCTAGGGCCCCCAAATGCTTTAATCCGGCCCTGATTGCACGTGTTTAATTATGTTATATTATTATTAATTATTATAAGATTATCATTATGCTCTAACATTTTGTGTTTTACAAAAAGGAGTTGCAGATTGGAAAAATAAATTTAAATTCATTGTTCATATTTATCATTCAAGGCTTCTGACTTCAATTGTTCCTCATCTAATATTGTTGAGCGACGAGCCTGCTATCAGCCTATCAGTAAATGAGATATTTTTTTGGGCAGGTAAGTTTTTTTTTATGTGATGGCATTACAACCATTATTATTCACGAGCAGTTATGACTATAAGATTATGAATTAATTTATCGGTCTTATTTTATTTTTTACTTTTCAGAGGAAATTAGAAAATTACATTTTAAAGAAAATCTTACACGCAACACCAATTTATTGTAAAAGTTTCACTGATATATGAGGTGCATGAAATTTGAAAGAAATGAAAGCAAGTGCAGTATTTTTGTGTTTCAACAAAATCATGAACAAAGTTCTCAAGCCAGCTTATCAATTTGCTGCTGTTTTGTTCAATTTATAATTGCATCATTTGCTAAATAAAAGTGGTACTCTTCGATTGTTCCAAATTGATGATCTCAGAAAACTCTCGGAAAATTCATTAAGTTAATGCTTTGAAGGTTTTTAATATTATTATTACTTCATGTTTTATTTCAATCTGTGTTTTATATCACATTTTTCAAAGCCACGGGTCAACATTTATTAACATGCCACATGTAGCGTTATATGCTTTCTGTAGACATGACACTTAAAAACTAAGAACAACTCAAAAACTAAGACTAGCGATTTTACGAAAAGCAGCTGTTGAACAGTGTGTGATAAATCTATTGTAAGCATTTATAATCTTACAAGTATATAAAATAAATATAACCTGTTGAGATATATGAGCGGATTTTAACATTATTGCAGCCGTTAACTAATAAATTCTTTTTTTTCAGCTTCAGTCAATCATAATAAGCCTTTGCAGAAGATCACACTTGCAGAGTGGAACCAATACATTAAAGAACACTAATTAAAATTGAGGAAGTTCAGACGTAACTAAACGAGCAAACCAAACAACAATGTGTTAACGAGAGAACAGATCAATTTTGATGACTGTGCACAGCATTCCGCTACAGCCCATCTAAGCCACATTGGGAAGGCTCTAAAATTTAATGGAGGAACAGAAGAGCGAAAAGAAGAGCAAGCTGGAGCGGTAAAGCGTTAAAGCAACCGGGATCGGGAAAAGTAAAAGAGACCGGGGCCGGAAAAGCGACCGTGAGCAGAAATGCGACCAGGAGTGAGAAAGCGACATGGAACGGGAAAGCAAGCGGTTAAGGAAACGGGAGCCAGAGAGAAAACGATAAAAAGCCTTTAAAATCCCCGGGCAACGCCGGGTAACCCAGCTAGTATATAATATATTACAAAACATATATCTTCGATAGCTATTAAATTAGCTAGTGACGGATTGTAAGCCGCACAACTTATATATACTATCGAGCATTGATTTGTACCCATTCATAGTCGAGTGTTGTGTTCAACCAGTGTTGGGTAGGATTTGAAATCAAATGATTTGAAATCACGATTTCAAATCAAAATATTGATTTTTGATTTGAAATCATTTTGCAAAGTTTAATTATGATTTTGATTTGAAATCATTTTTTGACGATTTTCGATTTTATTTTAATATTCGAAAATCAAAATCATAACATATTTTGTCTATGCTGCTATTTCTATGCCAAGCCAACAATCGCTTTGAGCGGTAACTTATACAAAATAGTTTTAAGAACATGGCAGATAGATAGTATAGATTGCGATTTGAATTGCGTAAGAATGTGTAATTTGCCTTCCTTACTTGATGGTAATTTATTTTAAATAACTAGCGGGAAAGGTGACAGAGTGGTAGCTAAATGAGTTAATTGCGCTAAGTCAATTTCAGGATCAAAATTTTCTTCGTCATTTGAAGGTAACGTGCTATAATTATACTATAATAATAATAGATACGGTAAAACCGAACTTTCCTACCAAACAATTATTAAATCAAATACGTTGCTATCTTAATATGCCGAAAACTCAAATGCAGTTGAATTTTGTTGATTTTAATATTTAAAGGATGAGCGTCATATCTGTGTCAGCTACTGCTGATGGACTCAAAAGTCAAAGCTTGGAACGAATTGATAATGACTACGGCTACTATGATGACCAGTGTTCTTCACAGACCATCGGTACCTCTAACTGTGATATATCTATGTTGAACATTCGATGTTCATGATATATCTATGTTGAACATTCGATGTTCTTGATATATCTATGTTGAACATTCGATGTTCTTGATATATCTATGTTGAACATTCTATGTTCTTGGATGATAGTTGGACTTCTGCCTTGTTCCCTCTCAGTTGTTAATCTCGTGGTTGCTTCATTGACTCGTTTGAATAAACTTGTGTGTATCTCATCCGTACATTTATTCTTTATATACTTATATAATTGAATACAACATGGCGCAGTCGACAAATTACTCGATTTTTAAAAGTGATTATGAATTTCGCTTCGATGCCGCTAATCTAGCGAGCGAATGGCGACGGTTTATTCAAATGTTTCAGATACACCTGATTGCAACCGACTCTCTCAAGAAGACCGGCAACATTTTAGTAGCAATGCTTTTGAGTTTCCTCGGCCCTGATTCTCTTCCGATCTTCAACGCGTTCGACCTAGATGAATCGGACAGAAATTCCTATGAAGCAGTGGTCAAGAGGTTTGAAAAATTTTGTACTCCAAAGACTAATGTCATTTCTGAGCGCGTGACATTTTGGCAGTTAACGCAGTCTTCAGACGAGTCAATAGAAGTATTTCTAATGAAGCTCCGAAACCAAGCACGGCCATGTGAGTTTGGAGACCAGCTCGAACCGATGATCAGAGACAGAATTGTACTCGGATGTGCTGATAGGACTCTGCTAGAAAGATTTCTCCGAGAAGACGAGCTTACTTTAGAACAAGCGATAAAAATCTGCCGATCAGCGGAATCTGTAAAGAACCAGGTAAAAGTCATCAATGGCGAAAACGAACCAGCGGTCTTTGCAGTCAGGAAAGAAAGTACGACACCCCTGCAACCAGGTGGGGCAACATATCAATGTGGAAACTGCGGTGAAACTCACCCTCCCAAGAAATGCCCGGCGTTTGGCAAACAGTGCCTTTCCTGTGGAAAGCATAACCACTATGCTAAATTCTGTCGAGGAGCTCGAATTCATCAACGCGGATCGGAACGTCAAAAATCACATGGATCCCCTGCAGTCCACGAGTTACGGGACACTTTCTACATCAACACATGTCAAACGTTACAGACGACAAAGGCTTGGTGGAAAGAACTTGTTGTTGGAGGAATAAAGGTACGATGCAAGCTAGACACTGGAGCGGAGGTAAACATATTGCCCAAAACCGTTTGGAATAAAATGAAAAGTCGACCACCCCTTCGTCAAACCAAGGCAGTACTCACATCGTTCAGCAATGCCAGTGTACACCCGGTTGGAGTGGTAACTCTATCAGTGGTCCACAGTCAAAGAGGGGGGCCAACACAGTTCTATGTAGTCAGCCATCCTGCTTCTCCTATTCTAGGTCTTCCCAGCTGCCTGGAGTTGAACTTGATTAGAAGGGTTGACCAAGTGATGACACATTCATCAAAGAACATCATCAATGAGTTCAAAGACAGAAAATCCTCTGCTTGGCATGCAACACCATCTACTTGGAAAACTACGTCGGCCACGGCAGGACCGCAATACATCAGAGGAATGCAGCCGTTTGAAAAAGAACTGAAAAACAGATCTTCAAAACAGCAACAGTCATATTCCCAACAGAAGAAGGTTATCTTGTAGGCTCTATGCAGATAGTTTTGAATAACACTCTGCTTGTATTTTTCTGGGCAGAATTCGTCTGCATTCAGAGTTGCACCGGTTGACGTTGGTTTAGAGTAAGTACCAAGTTTTAGGTGGTTTTCAAGTGTTGAGACTGTGACGTCTAAGAACGGGAGCTGTTTGTTGATATCGCTTAGTTGATACGTAAAACGTAGAACGGAGTGATTTTCGAGTGTAGCTATCAGAGTGTTTATTTCCGTGTTGCTTTCGCACATAACGAATATGTCGTCGACATATCGTGCGTAGAGATTAGGTTTTTTGATGATGCCACCGAACACTATTTTTTCAAGGTAGCCCATGTAAAATTCGGCGAAGGTGGGACCGAGCGGAGAGCCCATTGCGACACTGTCGGTTTGGAGATATAGTTCACCGTTTGGGTGAAGAAAGGGTACGTCAACTGTGCAGATCCGAAAAAGATCTGCCATGACTGCGCGATCTATTCTGGGTGGAGACTTGTTATCAGAGACGTAGTTTAATATGATTTCAATTGTTTGGGCAACTGGTACATTTGTGAACAGGCTTTCTACGTCCATTGTAGCGATGACGCCTGGCGTAGACCTGGAGTTTTTTATCAGGTCGATGAAATCGAACGTCGAAGAGAGACTGTACGAGTTTGGACGGTAAGGATAGATGATTGAGTTGATTGCTTTTGCCAGTTGATAAGTCGGAGTGGGGCACTGCGATATTATGGGTCTGAGAGGTGTGTCGATTTGATGAGTTTTGGCATTTCCGTATAAGTACGCGGGTTTGTACTCTCCGACGATCTGACTCTTCGTTCGTTTTTGAATATTCGCATTATTTTCTATTCAAGGGCTCTGATGATGGCTTTCGAGCCGAAACTGTGCAGTAAGCCCGTTATGAAAATCAATAAAGAATTTTATTCAAAAAAAAAGTCGTTGTTCGCAGATTGGAGTCTTACGTTAAGAAAATAATAAACAAAAAATGGGCAGTTATTTTCAATAGAGCATGTATGAAAGAAAATCTACTGCCGAGTTATGCAAAAAACGCAATATATATATATATATATATATATATATATATATATATATATATATATATATATATATATATATATATAAAGACCACACCGAAAGAACGGGCATAGTCACATTTTGAAACAAATTTAGATTTTCATTTTGGCTTATTCTCCATTTTATGATCTTCAGTCTATTAAAACATCAACCAGAAAAACGGGCTCAGTCACAAATGATTCAAGGAAGAAAAAAGTCTATCCTTTGAAAGAACGAGAGATGTCACAAGTCTCCACTGTAAAAACGAGCATAGTCACATGCGTCAAACCACGTGACTTAAATCAGCGAATTGGAATATTTCTCGTTCGTTTTGTTTACTTTAGCGTTCGTTTCGGTTATCATACATTTAAGCATTACTTTATTATTAAGAAGAATTACTTTATTATTTTATTTTTTATTACTTTATTATTTTAATAATTATTTTATTATTTTAATAATTACTTTATTATTAAGAGTTTGTGATAAGTTTTTAGTTTGTTTTATGAACATGGCAGATGCAATCTGCAATCCCCAATTAACTGAAAAACCAAAAAAGAAGAGAAAACTTGAAAACAAATCTGAATGTTTGAAAAAACAGAGATTATCAAACCATCAAGTGGGTGAAGATTGTAAATGTATTCGATAAAAATGTTTTGAGAACACAACAACAGAAGAAAGGAAGAACCTTGTAAATTAATTTAATGAGATGTCTTGTAAAGATGAACAGGATTCATACATAAGTACAATGATGAACATTAAACCAATAAAAAGACGTCATCCAAGAGCCAGTTCACAAGTTTCACTACCAAATGATTACAGTTATGAATACAATATTCCTATTTTTTGAAACAACAGTGTACAATGCATACATTCCCTACTCATCCTGTCAAGGAATTAGTCATAGACATTAAAAAGTCAATGATAGTAGAATATAGAAACAATTGGAATGGTTTATTTGTAAGTGCAGTTATTGTTATCAGAGGAAAAAATGACAAAATGTTGAAGATGCAATCTCTAAGGGACAACCTGCTCAGTTGTATGATAAAGCTATCCCCTTGAGCATAGCAAAGTTCAAAAATTTGCAGGTTTTAAAAAATTTTTGCAGCAGAGAGACCTGTCAGAACGTTTTTGCTAGTTTGTATCATGATGGGGATGCAGTTGATCAGTTTCATCTAATAGAAAGTAGTGATGATTCTGAGTAACGTTTTTACCTAACAAGCATGGCATTAGAAGGATTGTTTTTTCAAAACATTATTGCTAAAACAATGAAATACTCTAGTTTTTATTTTATTTTATTACTGTTTTGATTAGTCATTTGTATTAGATGATTTGATTTTGTTTTTGGCTTTTATTTATTGAAAAATTTAAAAAGAAAATCATCAAAATTTGGAAGAACGGGCAAAGTCCAAATGTAAGTTCCTCTAGGAAAATTTTTCTTGGGTGAATGTGTTACACATTTATGTCTTGAAAATTATTTTTACCTCTACAGAAATGAGTAGTCAATCAGAAAAAAATATAACATGTTTTATTTTCATTATTGATTTTGCTGAAAAAAGTCTTCAAAGTTAGAATTTCGATTTACTCAAAAGTGAAAAACTGTGACTATGCCCGTTCTTTCGGTGTAGTCTTCATATATATATATATATATATTTATTGAACGTATTTTGGCGTGATATTTTCCTTAAGGCAGAAGGTAAAAGAGGACAACATCAAACTAATAACCTTGTTCTATAGAAATCAGATGCATTCCGATTATAAATTGGACGAATCTGTTTTACGTAGAATTATCAGTAAAGAAGTTTCAGTTATACGTCCTAATAATAACGTGTTGAAGTTATATATTTACTATAAAAACCTCAAACTTTTTCACCTTGTAATTACCAACAATAATCGGCTTTCATTGTTGTTGTGTGCGTGCAGGACTTTACGCTCCGTTGAATTATAGATAAAAAACTAATTTAAAAACTCTAATTAATTGAAATTCTAAAATAATTAAATTGAAAATAATCTTCTGCTTCTTTTAAGTTAATTTAATTATCAAATTTTGTTAAAAATTAGAAGTTGTTTGTTGTTTGCCTGCCACCGATTTATTGGTGAGTCTCTTCAAAAGAAATACCTGGAAAAAGAAAGAAATCACATCTCTGATCAAACAATCTAATCACAGACAGGTTGAATCTTTTGGCAGGACCACCAAACTTAAGCGAGATCATCATCAACATTTTGAATTCTTCAAACGTTGACGCTACAAATTCTCAGCTTGGTCATACTAAAGAATTGGTTCGAATTTATCAAAAATTTCAACGACAATTCTATGTATAACATTTTATGCAGTAAATTGCTAAAGTTTTACATTTAAAAAAAAGCTAATTAAGTCAGAAACTTCAAAATTATACGATCTGAAAAGTCTCAAGAACTATTTCATCTCAACGTTGATATTATATTCTCTACTTAATATCTCTAATAAAATTAGTAATTAAACTCGAAAAACTCATGAAAATTAAAATAAAGAAAAATGAACAGTAGAAATTCAATGCTAATGATTTTTAACAAATAAATAAAATTAAACAATCGAAATTCTTCTACTGTATCTTCAACGACAATTCTGCTCCAAAGCAGACGTCATAACCGCATTCAGCAAATCAGAAAGCTCAGAAGAAACCAACTAAACCAATCAGCAAAGACCGTACAATTCAAGCGCGTAGAAACACCTTTTGATTTCAATCGCCATTATTCCTTTCAAAATTCAGTCGTGATTTTTAAAAGTTTAATTATTTTATTTACCTCTTCAATTATAATTTCATTCTATTGGTCATTTTACTTTAATTTATTTTGTTATATTTTTATTATATTTCAAGTGTGCATACACTACATTATAATTGTCCATAACGTATATATAACCTATATATAAGTTATTCGTTCAAGTTTCGATCTTTGTGAACTGGAAAAGTTGTGTTTTGTGTTTGTCGAATAGGTTTCTTAAATATTTTTAACAGTTGATATGCCTGGAGGAAGAACGAAGACAGAAGTAAAAGATCTGTTGAACGATATTGCAGGGTTGCGGCTATGTGAAAGCTGTGTGAAGTGTAATGAGGAGAGGTTGAAAGATTTAATGAAACTGGAGGAGAAACGAACGTTCGCTGAAGAGATCAAAGAGGTGAAACAAGTCATGGGCGAGGTGAAGACACATCTAGAGAGAAGTACAAAAAATGAAAAAATACTGCTTGAGCAGAAGGAACACATCCAAGAGTTAAGAATAAAACTAGAAAGTTTTAGCAAAGATTCAATAGATAAACTAGAAGAGTCCAGAGCAACAAATAAAAAGTGGTCAGAATTGTTTAAGGACAGGGTTGAAGTATTGACATCAAATGTCAAAAGTATCCAGCAATCTGTAGAAGATACAGGTACAAAAATAAATATAGCTGCAGACAGACAGAGAAGAGTAAATAACATTGTAATATATAACATGCCAGAGAATGATAACAATTCCAGAACCAAGGATAAAGAAAATGTGCTGAAACTGTTAGGAGACATCACTGAAATACAGCTAGAAAAAGATATTAGCGATGTGTACAGACTTGGAAGTAAAAGTGAGCTGCAAAAACCCAGGCTTGTTTTGATAAAGTTTGCAAATCAGACAATTAAGAATTTGGTAATGGAGAATGCACCAAAATTGAGAGGATCAGATTCAACAAGGAATATTATGCTTGGAAATGATTTGTCTAAGGGAGATAGGCAAGAATGTAGGAGATTGTTACAGGAAAAGAAGGAGGAAATCGGAAGGAAAGAGGATGTTAGTAAGTGGATCTTTAGGATTAAAGGAAAGGTTGGAGATTTTCATGTAGTAGCTTTTAAAAAACAAAATTTACAGTAAAGACCAGCCAAAGTAGAGTTGAGAAAACTAGATTAAATGTTTGGTGTAGAAACAATGATTTGAGAAAAATGAAGGTAGTAAAACAGATGCAGAACTATGTTTCAGTGTTGTTGTCAAATGTGGACTCTTTATCAAATAAATTCATGGAATTGCAGTTGCTTTTGGGGTCTGCAAAAACTCTGCCAGATTTAATATTGCTAAATGAGGTCAATCCTAAAAATTTAAGATTTCCACAATCAATTTCAGAATACCAGCTGAAGGGATGGCAAATATTATCTTCTGGGTTTCAGAAAGATGGTTGCAGAGGATTATTATTGTATTATAAAGAGAGTCTTTCAGTAATTGAAATAAATATGAAAATAACATTTCAGGAAAAATTATGCATTAGATTGCTAACTTCTAAAGATTTTTTGAATATTTTATTTATTTATAGAAGCCCAAATAGTTTATCAGAAAACAATGAACTTCTTATTGACCTGCTAGAAGAATTCATGTTGTTGAAAGGTAATCATCTTCTGCTGGGAGATTTTAATTTTCCAGAGATAAATTGGATGACTTCGAGCTGTCAGGGTTTACATACAAGAATCGAAAATAGATTTTTGAAGTTTTTGGATGACAGGTTTATGATTCAACACATCACGGAGCCAACCAGGTTTAGACCTGGCCAAACTCCACACTTATTAGATCTTGTGGTAACTTCAAGAGAGTCTATAGATAGTATCAGATATCTTTCACCATTGGGAGGCAGCGATCACTCGATTATTTCGTTCAATGTTTGTTTGGAGATTGAAAGCAGCTCTGGTTGTAACAGTAACAAACGACCTTGTTATGATCTGGGAGATTATACTGGTTTCAATGATTTAATTGGTGGAGCTCTGACTACGGTGCTTGAGGATGATATTTCTGTGGAAAATAAGTGGTCGATTTTCCGAGATACGTTGATGGAACTTACAAAGCGATTTGTTCCTCACAGAGCTAAAAATAATAAATTCCGCTTTAGAATGACACAGGAACTGCGTACACTTATTAAGCTGAAACATCAATGCTGGAGACAAGTTTATAGATATGGGGCGACCGAGAAACTAACTGAGTTTAGGAAATACCGTCAAAAGGTGAGGGTTTTGTCGGCACAACTTGAAAAAGAAAACCAGAACCTTATTGCTGCAAATTTTAAGACTAATCCCAAGAGATTTTGGAATTTTGTGCACAAAAAAGCTAAATGCAGAAATTCACCCGGCATGTTGACTGTTGATGGTTCTGTTCTCACAGAGGGATACGAGAAAGCGAAGACGTTTGCAGAATTCTTTGCCTCTGTGTATGTGAGTGATACAGGTTCGGGTTTGACAAATATTCTGCCTTTTAGTCCTGGAGTACCTGAGGATGGTATGGATGAAGTAAAGATAGATTCTGGAATGCTTGGCAAAAAGCTAAGAGAACTTGATGGTAATAAATCGGCTGGACCAGATGGAATTCACCCTAGGGTTCTGAAAGAAACATGTGCATCAATTAACGTTTATTTAAAGCATATATTTGAATGTTCATTGCAATCGGGAGAAGTGGTGAGGGATTGGAGATCCAGTTGTGTTGTTCCACTGTTTAAGAAAGGTCGTAAAGATATAATATCCAATTATAGACCAGTGGCATTGACATCGGTTTGTTGCAGGATTCTGGAGTCAATCATTAAAGATCATCTGCTTGGATATTTTTTGAAAAATAACTTGTTTGCCAGGAACAAGTTTGGATTTCTTCCTTCACGCTCCACAACTCTACAGATGCTTGGTTTCCTTGATGTGCTTTCTAAGGCTGTGGATGTGGGAAATGAAGTTGATGTGTTATATACTGACCTGGAAAAGGCCTTTGACAAAATTCCGCATGAAAAATTGTTATATAAGTTGGAGAGATACAAAGTGCATAAACAGATTCTAAAGTGGATTGAAAACTATTTGAAAGACAGAACGTTTAGAGTGAGACTAAATGAAGAGCATTCCGAGGCTTTACGGGTGGAGAGTGGTGTTCCTCAGGGTAGTGTGTTGGGTCCTGTATTGTTCCTGATTTATATCAATGACATTTGTACTGTTTGCGAGAATATGTTTCTTTTTGCGGATGATGCTAAAATATTTAAAGTTTTGAGCAGTAAAGATGATTGTAGCAGGCTGCAGAATGATATCAGTAGAGTGGTGGAGTGGTTCAATAGATGGCAGATGCAGGTGAATATTGGAAAATGCTGTCTTCTCCATGTTGGGGGGAAGCATTTCATAAATAAATATCATTTGATAGATTTAGATGGCACCACGTGTGAGATACCAACAATTGAATCAGTCTCGGATCTCGGTATTATTATGGATTCAAAACTGCAATTCAAAGAACATATTTTATCTCGGGTAAAGAAAGCCAACATGATGCTGGGCATAATAGCAAGAAATTTTAGAAAATTGTCAGATGAAGCCTTTATTACTCTATATAAAGCCTTGGTGAGGTCCCAGCTAGAATATGGAGTACAAGTGTGGAACCCATATAGGCAAGGATTGATCGATGCAGTAGAAAGGGTGCAGAGAAGGGCGACTAAACTGCGGCCATCCTGTGTGGGAATGCCATACGAAATGAGATTGAGAAAATTAAAACTTCCGACATTGAAATATAGAAGAATCAGAGCGGATTTGATTTTATTATTCGATTTGTTGGCTGGAGATCTAAGGAGCTTGGTTTGTCCGTCCCTGACCTTCTGTACGTATGAAAGAACCAGAGGCCACGATAGAAAGCTGGTGACATCAGGAGCACACAAACACTGCAGGAAGTATTTCTTTGGTAATAGAGTTATTCAGGAGTGGAATAGATTGCCACAGTCGGTCGTGTCAGCTGGAGATAAATATACTTTTAGGATATTATTAGATGCTTTTTGGGGTGAAAAGGTTTATGAGTTGTGAAGACGGGGGTTTTAGATGTGTTTTATGTTTAGTTTTTGATCTGCCTCTAATTGCGTGACATTTTGCAATGTTTTTGGTTTGCTTTGAGGTCGTGTTGGGTTTTAGATAGGTGTTCTGTTTAATTGACACTATGTTTTCGGTTTGCATGTGATGTCGTGCTGGTTTTCTGATTACTTTTGAATTGATTCATTAGTTAGTGGTGTTGACAGTTTTCTTTTTTTTCGGTTCGTTTGTGGGGTCCTGTTGTACTTTTTTTTTCTGTTCGTGCGGTTTTTTTTTATATTATTATGTTTTATGTTTAGTTTTTGATCTGACTCCATATGTGCGACATTTTACTATGTTTTTGGTTCGCTTGAGAGTTCGCGTTGAGTTTTAGATATGTTTTCTGTTTAATTGACATTATGTTTTCGGTTTGCTTGTGATGTCGTGCTGATTTTGGATATGTTTTCTGATTACTTTTGAATTGATTCGTTGGTGGTGTTGACATTTTTCTTTGTTTCCGGTTCGTTTGTGGGGTCGTATTGTGCTTTTTTTCTGTTCGTATGGTTTTTTTGTTTGTAATTCGGCAAGGAGTTATTTAACTCGTGTTGACAACATAATAAATAAATAAATAAATAAATAGAACCCGGAAAAAAGATGATATCCTACAGCAAACCAACTTGGTATACCAATTTAAATGTCCGTTGCCACACAGTAAGGTGGAACAATATATTGGTCATACCAGAACTAAACTGTCTGGTAGGTTAACAATGCATCTGTAATCCGGCAGTATTCGACAGCATTTTGAAACAATACATCATCGAAAACTCACACGTGAAGTTCTCGTTGCTAATTCGAATATTGTTGTTAAAGAATACGATCCTCTTCGACTTAAAATAAAAGAAGCTCTTTATATTCAGAAACTCTGCCCTTCAATTAATAAACAATTTGAAAAATTTTCTACAACTCTTAGACTATTTGGATTCACTGAGGACATTGCTTCACGACCGAATTTTGAAAAGAGTAACAATGTTTTGACTGCCTCTGACAATGTTGACACTTTGATTAACGGAAATAGCATGGGTCCAATTGATCTTTCAAATGGTCATCTTCTCGATACCTTTTCTAACGCGACTCTTGATGTTTTCAATGTTAATGAATTCCACGACATCGGTAACTGCTGCTCTGTTGATCTGGTTCAATCACTTGATAATTTTCTTGAGACTGATTCACCTGATGAGTTTCAGCTTAATCATAAGTGTGATATGTATAAAACAAACAGTCCTGACGTTTTGGACGCATGCTCTTTTTCGCAATATTTCGATACATCGCAAGATCCGTCATCTAAAGATACTTTAGAAAATATCCTCACAGAAAGTCCTTGTTCTTTCACGACCGTTGTTGATGACTTGGATCAACCTGTTAGTCCTGATGATACCGCGCGCACCTGTGTCGAAGAAGAATGTCCGATTGATGACAATTGTTCGTACTCATCCATTTACTTTCAAACGAGAACATCACTGTTCGACGAAAGCGGAGATATTCTTGATTTTATTTATTTAAATATCTTATGTAATTTCGACTTAATTTAATCATTTATTATCATAATACTTGCTTTTATTATTATTATTACTGCTACTATTATTTTATCCCTTAATTAAACGTTTTTAATTATACTTATTTTATCCTCATAACTCCAGTTTATTTTATGTACGTTAATTTAATTACAGTGTCTAAATTTGATTATTTTTATTAATATCTTTCTATTAAGATAATTCCTTGAGGATATTAGTTTATTTGTATATTTAGTTATTACATGTTTTCTTATCTTTTGCCTCCTTTTACGCGATTGTATTTACAGACTTTGAAGATGGCGAAAGCCGAAACGGCCCGTAAGTCTGAAATAAAGAAGGTTTTAAATGTTAATACTTTTCTTAATACGTCTGCAGTAAACAAAAAACGTTGTTCCGAAATATTGAGAAAGTATCTATAAAACTCATAGCGGCTAAATGGAGACTTATTTTTAATCGAGCTTGTCCTATATATATTTATATATATATATATATATATATATATATATAATATATATATAAAATATATATATATATATATATGTCTCAACTTCAGACTCGAACCCACGACTGTCGGATCGGCAACACCGCCTCGCATCATGCCAACTACCTTACCATCTGCGCCACTTCCACCGCCAAAAAACAGTGGTTGTTAAGCGCTTTTGTTGGGGTACGTACCCATTCATAGTCGAGTGTTGTGTTCAACATACCCCAACAAAAGCGCTTAACAACCACTGTTTTTTGGCGGTGGAAGTGGCGCAGATGGTAAGGTAGTTGGCATGATGCGAGGCGGTGTTGCCGATCCGACAGTCGTGGGTTCGAGTCTGAAGTTGAGACATTTATATTTGCGTTATTTCGTGGTGGATTGTAAGCCATCCAAGTTTCTGATATATGTGGCTCGTAAAAACATATCAACGCTATGTTTCCTTATAATATATATATATATATATATATATATAACATTTATCAACTAATCTAAATACTCAAGCATGGGTGAGCTAATAAAGATAATTTTTGGTAGACAAAATCTTGGGGGAACCGTCGCCCGCCCCCCCAGCCCCCCAATCGCCGCCTCTGGTATGTGCACAACAATGAACAAACAGCGTTGTGGATTGACATCTAAAACTCTCCATTGAACACCGTTGTCTTTTCCTTTCCTATTGCTGCCATTGTCATAGCGTAAATTTTCAATAGATAAAGACATCTCTTCTAACAGCTGAAGTATAGTTTCAGTCATACCAGTACCAGCTTTCTCCTTTAGAGGTACAAACCCCAAGAAATGTTCTTTCACAGATGCTGCTGCAATCTTATTTTCTGGATTTGGAATCACATCCACAAAGCGAATGATTATGGTCATTTGTTCAACATGACCAGCATGTGGTGTGCAATCTATAATTATTGAAAAATACTTAGCATCACGAGCAGATGCTAGAATTTTTTGTTTGATTGCATTGGATAAAAGCTGATTTTAAATAGTATTATCTTAAACTTATAGTCCTCTACGCCAGGTGTTTTAAGACTCAAATAACAGTATGTAAAAATACCTAAGTAATTCATGTCATTGATCCTTTTCACTTTCCCTCTTCCTTTTTTCAGGCTTGTGACTGGCTGGCAAAAGTGAGGCGAAGGTAAAAGAAACAAATAATATTTGCACTTGAATGTTTATTTAAGGAAAGAAACAATTAAAATTTGCTCAAATAATATGCATCAAATATAACTTTTTTTACAAGTTAATTGGTGCAATCGTTTACTATATGTGTCCATAAAAAGGCAAGTTAATAACATTTTTCCTACACTGCTTTTTACACAGTACAGTTTTATCCTTCAATGCAATAACTTCTTCCAGGATGAACTTTCCACAAAAGTTTTTTTTTAAATCGTGGTTCAGTTTGAGGTAGCACTTTAAGCATTTTTGATAATCCAAGTTTATTTTTCAAATAACTAACATACCCATAACAGTATGCAGTAAGTAGAAGGTCAGTTTTTTAAGAAAAAAATTATTTCACCAGAAACAAGCCTACTCAGAGTGAATGAAATAGAGAAGTTTTTAAAAAATGTGAAATTTTAATTCACAAATAACAACCTTGTTCCATATTGTATATCCTCAGGCATAACAACAAAGTTTGAACTAAGATATTTGCCAAAGTTGGTGAATTTATTATCAGAACATGCCAGTTGAGATTCCAATTGATCATCGGGCCAGCATCTGCAATTTGGTGAAAAAGTTAGCTGAATAAAACCATCTTAATTATAAGACAAATATTTAGTTGATGGCATACAGAGCTAGGTCGAAATGGCTGTATCTAGCTACTAAACCTGCAAACTGCAGCTGTCCTGTTTTGCTCTTCTGAATAATTTTTTAAACCAGCCTGCTTTGTTAGCTTATTTATGTATAGCAAACCAGGCAGTGGCGGAATAACTATGGCGCAGGTGGCGCACCTGGCGAACTTGGGGGAGCCTCAAAATTTTACAATGAAAAATTAGTGTAATAGTAATATTCCAGAAACTAAATTGTAAACGATGATTTCTAAGTTCGTGAGTTCAAGTGTGTCACAATTTGAAAGCTAATGAAGGATCATGTACTGTTCCAAAGCAGCTGAGAGAAACTCTTTGGTCTGCAGGCGCTGAACAGTTTGATCTCGAACTACCATATGTACATTGAAATTTTGCAACAGATTGCAGGAGATCCTTTGCAGAATAAAGCTACTCAAGCTGAAGCTCAATCTATCACTAAAACTTTGGCAAAGCTGGAAACAGGCTTTCTGACAGCATTTTGGAGCTGTGTTCTGAAGAGAACAAACATGACCAGTAAGCTTCTCCAGCACTGACAGCTAGAAATTTTTTTAAGGGGGGGGGGGCGGGGGGAGAAACTGATTATTAAGGAGTTTTCCGAAAAATTTACGACTCATAAAAGTAAAGGCTTAATGACAGTTTCAGTAGTAATTAGTAATAACAAACCATAAAACATTTAAATTGAAACAGTAACTTACAATATCAAATTCAGCCAATGTTTTTTCTGCAAAAAAATGTCGATGACGGTTTCTTCATTAATGTTAAGGTCGCGATTGATGGTCATCTGGGTAAGCCCATTCAGTCTTGTTTAGCCCATTGTGATGCATAGATAAGATTTGAGTCTGCGCAAAGTTGAGAAGGATCTCTCGGCTGTCACAGAAGAAAGGGGCAACGTGATGAAGAGTTTTAGCAGCGTATTTATCTGAAGATAGATGAAATCTTCATAATGTTGCAGAACATCAACTGCGGTATGTGGTCACTCTGCCAATGAGGCATTCGACCATTTGGCTTTTCAGCGGAAGTAATTACCACGAACAGCAGATATGTGACCAAGGTCCCAGGAGTAGTATTTGAGTGTCTCCTCTAAGTCAATGAAAGATCCTTGGTCAAGAAACCTCGGAAGCAGATATTTAATTTCAATGCAGAAAGTGTGGCGCATAGACACAAAAGAAATTACGTAACAATGGAGAAGTGCAGAGCGCACAAAATATTAGAGAAATAATAGATAATATACATCGAGGAAAGAATTGAAAAACAACCCAAATACACGGGCACACGCTTCACTTCAAAATCAACTTTGGCAAGTTTTCGGGGGGGGGGGTGTTATTGTTCTCAAGTTCGAAAAAAACTGATCTGGGATCTTCCGTGAGTTTTCTCAAGTCTCTGAGTGAGTTTGTCACAATGCTACGGGAAAAAAACAAGTTTGATGAGTTTGTTGAACTAGGAAAAAACTATCTGAAACGGTAAAGTTCACTGTCCAAGTTGGACAGCACTGGTGTAGAGGACGATCATCCGTGTAGAAGACGATCATCAGGAGAAGATGATCATTCGTGAAGAAAAGAGACGATCATCCGTGTAGAGGACGATCATCAGGAGTAGACGATCATCAGGAGGAAACGATCATCAGGGCGAGGAAGTCATTGAGACTCCTCTCGCTCCTGTCCTCAGAAGATATACTGATGGGTCTGGAGATGACCCTAACCAAAATACTATCCAAGGGAGTAGATGGGGACACCGGGATAGCGAAATTGGGGTAGAATCGCAGCGTGATTTGGCTTTGCGCGAGCGAGAGGCCGCACTGCAAGAGGAGAAGTTAAGGTTAGAAAAAAGAAAGCTAAGGTTAGAGAAGGAGAGGTTAGCAGAGAATCGCAGGGCAAGAGAGGAGGCGCAGTTAGCTTATAGGGGAAGGGATACGCAGCAAAACACCTGGAATTCAACAATAATAGCTCGCAGCACGCGCTTTAAAAAACATTGCAGGGTTTAGTAGGACCATTTCCTAACAAAAATACAAAATTACCGGGATATTTCGAATCTCTAGAAAAATACTTCGACTTATATAAAGTTGATGATAATGTGCGTCTCCTACATCTTTAAGAGACAAGTTTTATACCAGACGAAAGGTCGAGGGAGCGACGTATTATAGTTTGGCTGCTGAATTATATACAACTTTAAGTTATTATGTCAAGAGTAGAAGTGTTCACGAGATTGAACAGTTACTCAGCTTGTTGTGTGCAGATAGATTAAAGGAGTTAATTTCACCACTATGTGAAACTTATATTTTAGGGCTGGAAAGTTGAGAAGGATGATTAACCCACGAGGGGTTGGCCAGTGCTCTTGACGAGTACAGCGTTAATACCGAGAGTTCTCGAAAAGCCAAACTTCCATCCAAACCAAATTATTAAGGTAATAAAAATAAAAATAACGTGTGTAGGTTACCCCAGAACTTTCCAAGTACTTCGAAACTACCCGCACTACCTTCATCAATGAAGGAGAGGTATGTCCCACCATTTAGGCAAAACAATAATCCATTCCCGAGGTCTTGTCATTTGTGTGGGAAAATCGGTCATTTTGCTAAAGAGTGTCCGAAGACAAAAAAATAATAAGCTTCTTTAAATTATAAAAATCTCCACGCAACTGTCAGCCCTGCCAAATCTTCTGATATACCCGTGTTTCAAACTCGTCCAATATTCTCTCGAACTTTTCAAGAAATTGTTATTGATAAACTTCCTCCCATATCTGCACTTGTAGATGGTGGTGCTGAGAAATGTTGTATTCGAGAAGACTTAGCAGAATCCTTAGGAGTAGTTTCCGATGGATTTGTAAAACCCTCACCCTTGATAAGAATGCGCTAATTTAGTTGTGGCACCTGCTAACAAATCTGGAGGTATCAACATTGCTCCAAAGATTAGCATTCTGTTTGCCATAGTTCCCCAACTAAACGAGGAGGCTATTATCACACCCGATAAGGCTGCCCTACTAAGATCCCAAGCCGAATATGAAGTATTTCCCAATATTACGACAGATGTAGTTGATAGCAACCCAGAGGTTGATGTAGGTCCAGAGGTACCGCATCAAGATTATAGGTCATTCCAAGTTTCAGCTGTGACCAACGCTGTCGACGCTGGAGATGATGAAGAAGTTCAGCCAGAAGATGGCACGCATGACCAGATACCTTTAGTCAACCTTGATGATGATTCTAATCCCGAGGTCAACCCCGAACTTCACGTGTGTGAAGTTAGCCTCAAGGCTGGCAATGCTAAATAAAAATAAATTGCGTGCACTGGGGCTGTGCTATACGTCGTTGGATGGGGTTTAAAAAATGGAATCGAGTGGTATATTTCTGTTTTCTTCTGTTCAACAAACACAAAAGTTATAAGCCAAAAACGACGATTTTTCGACGAAAATTGCATAAAATCAAGCTTTGCTCTTCTTTTAGAAAGTCGAACTTTTTTTAACTGCTGCAGTGGGAATATCTGAGACGCTTGTTTTTAGATAATTCAATATCAAATCCAACAATGTAACTTTCGCTTCTAAAAGTTAATAAATAAAAAAGTTATCGAATAAAACGTTGGACCGTATACCAATTTCTCCGAGCAAACCGAAACGTAAACAAACGCTGAAATTGGACAATTGAGTCTGGCTCACTGAGGCTAATTATGCAAAATATGCAAACTGGTTACTCGATAACACCTCTTAACGAACTTTAGGGAAAATTTTATTTTTAAGAAAAATCTATTGAATTTTACGAAAAATAAATTTATTAATAAAAGTTGTTAAAAAGTTACTATTTAATAAAATTTAAACAATACACGGAGGTGAAATGTTTCAAAACTCTTCCTTAGAAATCATTAAAAGTGTGCATGCTTGGTGAATCCACCTTCTACATTTTTCGCACTCTACCCAGTCTCCACCTGCACCCTCTCCACTGGACCCGCAATACAGTTCGTCATGTTGTCGGATGATAGCGAGATTTCTTTCAACCAGTCTTCCCTTTCCCTGTCAGGATTAAAATAAACACTTAGATCTTCTCAACGATCCCAGTCTTCTAATAAAAACTCCTATAAATATACCACAACTGTGGGCATCATTTTGAATATTCGTCACGGGTGCCTTTTTACTGTTTGTATTTCGGGTTCGGTGGAAAGAGTGCAGGTGGGGACTGGGTTGAGTGCGAAAAATGTAGAAGGTGGATTCACCAAAAATAAATACACACTCTTAACGCTTTCTAAAGAAGAGTTTCAAACGAAACATTTCACTTGCGTGCATTGCTTAAATTTTATTAAAATGTTACCTTTTCAACAAAACTTTTATTAATAAAAATTTTTTTCGTAAAATTCAATAGATTTTTCTTAAAAATAAATTTTTTTTTGCTCGGAGAAATTGGTATACGGTCCGACGTTTTATTCGATAACTTTTTTATTTATTAACTTTTAGAAGCGAAAGTAACATTGTTGGATTTGATATTAAATTATCTACAAACAGGTGTCTCGGATATTCCCAGTGCAGCAGTTAAAAAAAGTTCGACTTTCTAAAAGAAGAGCAAAGCTTGATTTTATGCAATTTTCGTCGAAAAATCGTCGTTTTTGGCTTATAACTTTTGTGTTTGTTGAACAGAAGAAAACAGAAATATACCACTCGATTCCATTTTTTAAACCCCATCCAACGACGTATAGCACAGCCCCAGTTCACGCAATTTATTTTTTTTATAATTAGCATTGCCAGCCTTGAGGCTAACTTCACATGCATGAACTTCACCATCTCGACAACTCAGCCAGACTTGATAATGATACAGATAAGATTAGATCGGATCCGATTACTTTCGCTGCAGAACAACGCGCGTGTTATTCTCTAGCACCTTTCTGGAAGTTGGCCAAGTTAAATAAAAAAGGCGATTCTATCGATAAGGGTATTTTATATCATCGAGTTACATTAGGTGGGCAGAAATAAAACAACTGTGTTTACCGGAAAAGCGAATACAAGCAGTTATAGAGTTGGGACATGAAGCTCCCTGTGCTGGTCATATGGCTTCAAAATCTTCGCAGGAGAGAGTCCGCTGTCCGCTTAAGTTTTTGGTTTCCTAACTTGGAAAGCGTGTTCGCACCTTCTGTGATTCTTGTAAAACATGTCATTCACGTGCCCCTGTAAGATTGAAAGATCGTGTTCCAATTCATCCCATCCCGAGGGAGGATGAACTTCCTTTCACCCATTTAGTAATGGATTGTATAGGACCAGTGGTTAAAGTATACAAAAATTGGCCCTGGGAACGCCATATATTCAATGGGCCCCCTTTTAGAAAAAGGTCCCCTCTCTAAAAAAAATAGGCCCCTTTCATAAACCGCAAAAAAAAACAAAAATAACCAAAGATAATAAAAATACGATAAAATATTCAAATTAAAAAATATATATAAATAATATATTATATAAATTTGTGTTAAATTTCTTTTTAATTATAATTTTTAAAGTTAAATCATGAAATTATTACAAAATAGTGTGGGCCTAGGAACGCGTTCCTATGCGTTCCCAAGCGTCTATTTTTTGCTCAAAGAAATGGGAACGCTATGATCTAAATTCGGAGTGCCTGGGAACGGCGTTCCCAAACGTTCCCACATACTTTAACCCCTGTATAGGACCCATTATTCCTAGAGGCGATTGATCGTGATTGATCTGTTTTCACGTTGGTCGATGGCGTATCCTTTAAAATCTATGAGTGCTAAGGCAGTGTGTGAAATTTTACTGCAGATATTCGCTCAATTCTCCATTCCTAAAGTAATCAGTTCTGACTATGGGACTAATTTTACAAGTCGTTTAACAAAACATTTTTTGAAATACCTAGGAGTTAGTCCTTGTTTCAATACCCCAGGGCTTCCCGAAGCATCCGGAGTGGTGGAAAGGTGTAACAAGAGCCTAAAGGAAATGATCTATAAGTTGATAGCGACTCGTCCCAACCAATGGTATAAATTACTCCCTTTCGTATTGTGGAGTTTATGAGAGAAACCTTCCTCCACCACTGGTGTCAGTCTTTTTACCTTAGTGTTTGGTACGGCACCTCGAGGGCCGCTAGCTATTTTAAAGGAGTCGTGGAGCGATGAGGGTAAAGCACCCTTCCATCTAGGCAAAAACCCTGAATCGTATCTTAAAGAACTTAGAGAAAACTTGTTAATAGCTAAAGAATTCTCTTTAAGTTTTGGGGATCACCAACAACATAGTTATGTTAATCAATATAATTTACGTACCACTGATCGCCGTTTTGAGCTCGGTGATCCCGTGATCATTTTTATACCTGATAAGAGTAGAGCTAAGATCTTTAATAAATGGCATGGTCCTGGTAAAATTGTTAAAATTAAATCTCCATACTCTTATACAGTAGAGGTAGATGGCTGCAGACATCACCTCCAAACTAATAAAATTAAAAGGTATAATGAACGTATAGAGGAGGCCTGTGTTGCTAATTGCTCTACAGTATACGATCATGATAAGGAGTTTGGAAATATAGATGTAATCCAGAATGAAACCCCAACAGATGACCAACTCCCGAGTCATAGGTTGAAGGAGGGAATATTATCTCATTTAATGGTAGAAAAACGATTTGAGATAACCAATCGATACTTATCGATACTTTTCCCAGGTTTTTTGCCAATCGTTTAGGCAGGTGTTCTATATTATGTCACAAAATCAAGGTCGACGGAAACTTTTCCCCTAAGCGTTTGAGACCTTACAAAATCCCTGAGTTGTTACGAAGGGAGGTAGCCGAGCAGATTCGAGACATGTTGTCTCAAGACATTATCCGACCCTCTAAAAGCCCAATGTCTATTCCCATGGTATGTGTCTTAAAGGAACCGCAAGCTAAAGGCGGTGTAAGGTTGGCGATAGATTATCGACATGTAAATAAATATACTAAGGGTGAATGTTTTCCGGTACCCGACATCCCTGATGTTCTTCAAAAGGTTGGGAGAGCTACTTTTATCAGCTGCATTGACGCTAAGAGTGGGTATTGGCAAATTCCCATGGAAGTAAAATCACAGTGGCTCAAAGCGTTTTCATGTGAGGAGGGGCTATTTGAATTTACTAGAATGCCATTCGGGTTGAAGTCAGCCGGAAATACTTTTAGGAGAGCTATTTCCCAAATCCTCCAACCCACTAGAAGTTTTGCGAACCATTTTTAGATGATGTTGCAGTCTTTTCATCCAGCTGGGAAGAACATGTAACACACCTTCATAAATTCTTTGAAATCATTCAATCTTCAGGTCTTACATTTAAATTAGACAAGTGTAGGTTTCCACAAAGGCAAGTCACATTTTTAGGTTATGTTAAAGGGTCAGGGAGTATTGCTCCCGATCCTGTTAAAATCTCCCCAGTCTGAGATATCAGACACCCAATGAATAAAAAGGATGTAAAACGAATTGTTGGCTCTTTCAGTTATTTTCTACATTTTCTTCCAGGTTTAGCCGAGACAACTAACATCCTACTCGAGTTAATTAAAAAGGGTTCTCCTATAAAAGTTTCATGGGAGGAAAAACATCAACTGGCACTAGATAAAATGAAAAACAGCTTAATAAATGCTACATCACTATAATAATAATAATAATAATAATAATAATAATAATAATAATGATGATGATGATGATAATAATAATAATAATAATAATAATAATAATAATAATAATAATACGGAATTTATCAAGCGCCAAGGCACGCGACTGAGGCGCCCTCGGATAACCTAAAAATTGCATCGTTCAAAGGCCAATTTAAAATAAAAAGTTTTAAGTTTAGTTTTAAAGGCAGCGACGGATCCAGTTTCGGATTTCGGCTGGCAGTGCATTCCAGACGATTGGCGATGCGTGTCGAAAGGACCTCGCACCGATATTGTTGTTGGCTTTTGTCCGTGCGAGTTCAGGAGCTGTGGATGAGCGGAGCGTTCTTTGGATGGTTCTGTTGTGAAGGAGTTGGTGAAGATATGTGGGCGATGAGCAAAACCGAATTTTGTACGTTATCAGAGCGATTTTGTACAAAATTCGATAGTGTACCGGCAGCCAGTGAAGTGTGAAAAGACGGAATGAAGACGACGACGTTGACAGAGATGACAACGACGATGGTAGAGATGACGACGAATCTAAAGGGTAGACTCCAAGCACCACTTTAGCAGCCCTATTCATCATTCTCTGGAGACGTTTTTGGTGGTTCAGAGGAATGCCAAAAAGAAGATCAGAACACAAGCCAACGAGTTGGCATTTTCCCTCGATAAAAACATTCTGACGTGGGCGATTGCTCTGATCTGAAGATGGCATGAACGAATGAATGACTGATGAAACGTGATTTGCGAAAGTGAGACGATTGTCAATCAACACGCCAAGGCTTTTTAGAGTGGGTGAGAAATGAATTGAGTGTTCTCCAACAGAAAGAGATTTTAAGTTGGAGAGAGCTTTAATCGAGTAACTGGATCCTAACAGAACAACCTCAGTTTTGGATGTATTAAACTGAAGGTTTTGTGCAGAAACCAGCGTTCAATGGATCTGATGCAGTCGGTCAGACTCTTAATTTCCAAGTCGGAGTCCCGGTAAGAGAGCAACTGGAAAAGCAGCATGTCGTCAGCATATTGGTGATACGGTACATTCTGTTCACTGATAATGCTACATACAGGAGATATGTAAGTGGTGAAGAGAAGAGGCCCCAAGACAGAGCCCTAAGGAACACCGCTGGTGATCAGAACAGAAGATCAGCTGCAACCACCCAGTTTGACAAACGGCGACCAACCCGACAAGTAGGAATCAAACCACGACAAGACGCTGCCACTGATGCCGAATTCGTTGTGGAGGAGGTCAAGAAGGGTGGAGTGACTAATTGTGTCAGCCGAGAGATCAAAGCCAGTGAAGAGAGTGGCCTTCTTAAAATCGCAAGAATGAAGGACGTAATCAAGGATGTGGAGCAGAGCAGTTTCAGTGGAGTGACGTGAGCGATAAGCAGACTGATAGAGAGAGTAGTTAGGGTTGGTTATGATATGAGGTTG